>CAJUYH010000180.1:0-29876 GCA_910591685.1 Galerucella tenella | reverse complement strand
GGAGTGTTCGGGCCAGGAACCAAACACTCTGAAAGCTTGGGAAAAACCCCAAGTATCTTTCAAGCGGAAATCCACGCCATAAGAAAGTGCGCCCAGTTCAATATTGATGAGGGATACAGAAGACAAAGGATTATCATAATGTCGGATAGTCTAGCAGCCATTAAGGCACTGAGCTCTTGTGTAATCAGTTCCAAAATGGTGTGGGAATGCCTAGACAAACTCAATGAACTAGGCGAAAACAACATAGTCACCTTACTATGGATTCCAGGACACACTGGAATAGAAGGAAATGAAATAGCAGATGAACTAGCAAAGAGGGGGACTGAAATACCTTTCTGGGGGCCTGAACCCTTTTGCGGAATCATTCCCAATGTAATATTGGAAGAAATAGGTAAAGCCGAGAAAAAGAGAAGATCTGACTATTGGAAAGATCTAGTAGGGCTTATACAATCAAAGACTCTTCTGGGTGACTACAACCTGTTGACATCAAAAGAATGCATAAGTCAAAGTAAAACTGCGCTAAGAGTTTTAACAGGGATCCTAACAGGACATTGTCGCCTGAATGGGCACCTGAAAAAGCTCAAAATAGTGGAGGAAGAAGATTGCAGATTTTGTGGAATGGAAGAAGAAACCTCCATCCACATACTTTCCAACTGCACAGCACTTCAGAATCCTAGAGCACAGCACCTGGGAGATTACTGGATAGAAGAGGAACATTCGCCTAAGTTGAAGCCTGCAGACATCCTAAAATTCCTCCGGGAAACAGGACTAAAGGAACTACTAGTTTCTGAGACTCTCCTCAGAAACTGAGTAGAAGTAAGGGGGCACAATAGATCTTTTAGGTCTCAGTGAATGTCACCCCAAAAACACACATACATACATACATAGGCTCTTTCCTATAAATGCCGATTGTATGCGTGTGCTTCCGTCGCTATCCGCAATCTGCAATACCAAGCAGTTTACGGTTTGTGCCACAAGCTGATCGGCGGTAGATTATTTCACAGGATTCTCGGAAGTTTCACGTACCTTACCCCGTGTTATTAATCTGCTATGAACAAGGCTTTCGGTCTCAACCAACCGAACCACTTCCACAAAGTCCAAGGCCGTTCCCCTATCCGCCATCTGAGGTCCTCCCACAAATGTAGCTCAACCTATCAATTCGGGAGAGGAGCTGTTCTATTTTTGAGGTGATTTTCAAAAAAAATGTTAATTCATGCTAACATAAATTAGAAGCTTCCTATTTCGTAATGGAAATAGTTAAGTAGATTTACCATTCACTGTACCATCGATGAAAATGTTTTCTCGGCGTATTAATTTTTTAATACTTGCCTCATGCCTCGACGAAGTGCTGCCTACGATTCGTAATCAACTTTGAATTTATCGATTGAAGCTCTAATCAATTATTACTTAGGAGCTGGTGTTAACGGTAACCATTAAATTCATCTTTATTTCCATCGGATTACTTAAATGCTGTAGTTTGATTTTGATTATTTTGATAACGATGCAGAAATACACTTACCCTCAACGACTATTTAATGAACTTGAAGAAATTTATTGAACAATTTGATTATGTGCAAAGATACCGATTTAATGTATTGGAATGAAAATATTTAGTAAGAAATATACGTTCCTTAACTAATTACCGAGATAAAATATTTATTAGTATGCGGTACATGTTGCAGCAGAAGAAACAAAATTTTTATTCTGAACCGTCTCAAAATCACCAATGGTGGAGAAAGAAGAAAATGAGGCTGAAACATGGAACAGCAAAGGAAGACTATCGACAACTTCACATTTAAACTAGTGACGTATCTGTATTATAGGTTGCATAATTTCACTTAATGG
This sequence comes from Galerucella tenella, assembly GCA_910591685.1. Taxonomy (NCBI): domain Eukaryota; kingdom Metazoa; phylum Arthropoda; class Insecta; order Coleoptera; family Chrysomelidae; genus Galerucella; species Galerucella tenella. Next base: position 28,031 of record CAJUYH010000180.1, on the reverse strand, counting down.
GGTTAAAATTTTAAGTTGACCACCCTATTAATTTAAGTGTATGTTTCCAATAGTGAAATTTACCCGACTAAGAAGCAACCCTTACCCACAGTGAATGAATTATGGATTTTCTGATGACCGCTAAGTTGACAGCTGGTTTTCCGGACTAAACCATTCGCCACCAGGTAACAACCGCACAGTCAATTAGTGTAATGAGATCGTAATTCTTCCCCAAACAGAATGACCCCGAACGCTCGACACGATCGTGTGGTGTCTACCCCATTATCGAATTAGGGTAGCACGCGTTTGAAACATTAGTCGTCACGTTTTTATGTTTAAAACATCACGTGACTCTTTAACCTTTTAGGTTTCATATAACTGGTAGCGACTTTTTTATTTAATTGTATAATGATGGAATTATTCCTAATTCAATCTCCAAAAAGTGATGATTTAATTTTAAGCTTGAAAATGATCTTGAGCTGTATAGTCAAATCAATAAATTTTATCGACTGACATTGGCCTATTCTAATCTTCTCTTGTGTACAATCATTAGAAAATATACGCTTAATACAACTATTGAGATTATTGACAGTATTCTTGAAACTCTTCGTTCTGTAACATTCGAATTTAATTCTACTACACAATGAAGTTGAGTGTTCGTCAAGCAGCGCGCCGTGAATTCTGCTTGCTTTTGTATTCGGTTTTCGCTGCAAAAAATACTTACTAATCCACTAAATGCTGTATTAATATTCAGGCCATCAGATATTGTCTGGCTCCTTATAATTAGATTAAATTCTATCAGCTGGTCAGCCGGTGCTAACCTATATGTTCTTAAAAAGTTAGTATCTCTTTTTTTCAGCATCTGCTACCTCTGCTTCCCCTTCATGCTACACCACTGTCATTTATAAACCGTTCTGTAACTGTATCGAGTACTGTTTAGTGCACAAACTCGAGTTAGGGATGGTTCTTGAACTAGCACATTAACATTTTTGACGACATGCGCATGTCAGTTATTGTTATTTTTGATTGATTAACTGAGTACTCGCAGTCTCTTTTTGGTTCGTTTGAGTTAAGGAAAACTCGGTACCGCTAGTACTTCGGCAGCACGACTTCACCTCGCCTTCTCTTTTTCTCTGCATCTGCTACCCCTGCTTCCCCTTCATGCTACACCACTGTCTCGATGATAAAATTATTAAATTGGATTGTGAGCTGTGTATCTCATATTTCAGCCTATTCCAGTACTACCAATGAGGCCAAATTCGCAAGCTCATCTACCTTAATCACGATTCCATACTTTCAATACAAATAATAATAATTTCAAATTCAAATTCGTTCCAGCCCCTTAAGACGAGTTGCCTTACATTCATATATTTATGTATAAAGATAGTGGAATTCACATGCTGAAGGCAGTGTAAGAGAGTTATTGCAATAATTCCTATTTTTATATAATGTTGCCAAAATCTTTAATAGTATGTTATGGTTCGACGCCTATGAGATAGTTGTGGGTAATATTTGCAAAGTGTAACATTGTACTTTCGTGTGTATGTTTCTGGATTATTTAATTTTTATGTTTAAAAATAAAAGTTTATTGCCTAAATTATAGTTCCATTTGTTTCTGGGAATATTAGATTCCATAACCTTTAAGCAAAACTATTCGTGAAAATAACAAAATGTATAATAATTCCTTTCAATGTCGCCAAACTATTCGCTTCACCATATTTAGAGATACTATAAGAGATCAATTTAGAATAAAGAAAAACTAAGCATAAATGAGTTGATCCGAGGAAGCAGCTGAGCCTATTAAATTAAATAAAATAAAATTGAATATAATTAAGCTATTTTTCACCCTAAACCAACGAATTATATACACAACACCCACTTTATTACTTTGAACAGTTATCATCTTATCCATTTTCATTTCATCGTCACCTATAGTGATTACTTCTACCGTTACTTTGTTAAATATGTCCATTAGGATTATTTGCAGCTACCAGGAAAATAATCACCTACCTCCGCGGTCAATAAAGTGAAATGATGTCCTTCAGAAGGAGTTTCATTATGCTACTGTGGCCACTAGTAGCTGACGACAGCTCAGCGATCTCTTAAGTCCAAATACAAATAACTTATACGAAAACATCTTTCTGCTATTTCTCTGAAATTTTTTCCTTTTTTATTGAATAATGTCGATACCTTCTTTCAACTAGACCATTCTCACCCCTCATACTGTAATTTTGTAATAACCTGGGGGGTGATAAGAGATGCTAAAAGGTTATAGTGTTTTTTGTGTAACATTATTAACATTGATGAAAGATAAATTACTACATCGGGGAAAAAGTTGAATGTTTGCTTTAATGAGGATTATTCGCTTCGTAAAATTCGGCATTATACATAATAATTAAATTATAGTTACACGCGAGGAAATACTTACTTTGTCAAAAATATGTCAGTTTCAGTTAAAAGGGCATTTGGGAATGAGATATACATATTAATAACTCTTAAGGTATTATAGGTGATATTAATAAAGTAGCCGAGGAGGTCTTGGTCCTTTTTATTGTACCATACTGTGGCATTTCAATTTTCAATTCAATTAAATTTATTTCCATATTATGTGAATACAAAATTAATCATTAAAAAAATAAACAAATGCTGATAAGTACTTGAGAAGCTCTAGACTCTAGGCCAGAGGTTCCCATACTTTTTTTCTCATAGACCACTTTAAACATTTTGCTGGATCTGGTGGACCCCCTGCAGCTATTACATTCACTAACTTACTTCCAAAACCCGAAAAAAGTATATGTCTATGTAAATCTGTGTTGTGGCTATTGTTCAATCAACTACGAGTTAAAAGTTTGCGAAAAAAAGGTGAGAATTTATATTGCTTTGATTATGCTGTGAGTATTTTCATTTAAGCTAAGTTTCAAGGCCAGTCTAAAAAGCGTCTTCATCCAACAGTTGGATTCCTACTTAACTTTTTTGTATTCTAAGATTGACTCACAGTACAAGAAACCAATAAGCTCCCACTTCGGAGTGGTAAAAAGTAAAAATAAATATTTTCTTGTTTTGTAGCTATTTATTCAAACACAAAAATTACTACACTTTCAATTATGTTGTTATAACAGTCTTAGTAGAATCAAAATTTAACATCAAAACTAATAATGATTATTATTTTGAAAAATTTTGATTATATTGCGACTGTTTTTAAAATAATAATCATTATTAGTTTTGATGTTAACTTTTATCTCAGATTACCATTGTAATCTGAGATAAAAGTTATAATTTTAATGGGAGGGATGTACTTGGTGAATTGACAGCAAATTATCAATATTTGGCTTGAATTTAGTTAAGTATAACCGTAAATCTCCTCGCTCTGTAATATTTAATCTGCTCCGTATTTTTGTCAACAAGTTTGTTACGGCACTAAAACTGCGTTCGACCAGATATGACAAAGGAAACGCTATGAGAAATTTTTGCACAATTCCCCACAGTCCTGGATATTTTTCAGGTATTTGTGCCTGCAGCCAAAATGATTGATACCCTCTTTTGAATGCTACTTTGAACTCCTCATTAGTGCTAAGCTCGAGTAGTTCTTCTTGCAGTACCACATTTTCCACTTCAGTTTCATCATATGGATTTATTATCCATGGTGGTATATCCATCGACAGAATGTCTCCAAATCTGATTTTAAAATCATCATACAGGGCAATCAAATGTTGAACATACGTCTGAATATCTTCGTCGAGGCATTCTACCCGCGATAAATTTGGAAACTGGGAAAATTCACAACAATAATATCAATTCACTTTAATTTTCAAAAGTCTGAAAACTACTTCCGTCACTGGCGAACACTTATATAGGTACACTTTCTTTTTTGAAATTCCGGAAACAACTGAGAAATGTTTATCATTTGCATTCGTATTTATATTAGAGAAAAATCCAACAAGTTCATGCAAGTTCAGACACGACTTTAACTAGGCGGGCGGGCAGCGCGGCATCGGCGAGTCTTGACACGCTCTTTCTGAATATGGAATATGCAAGTTCTTACAAAAACAATTGCTGAGCTTCTTATAATATTGTCTTCCTATATTCATAGGAGAAGTCAAGCTTCTTATAATATTGTCTGCCTATATTATTGTCTCCCTATATTCATAGGAGAAGTCAAGTCGGGTCACCTAATACATTTTTATAGACCCCCGTTAACGAGTTGTGGACCCCCATTTTTTTCCACGCAAGCGTAGACCCCTGGGGGGAATCAATGCTCTAGGCAACCAAATGCTTGGTAGGTAATGAATGGCTAACCTAGCACTGTAAATGGATGTTAATTATCAACATTTATGCATTTTAATCATAAATTTTCAACTCAATAATGGTGATAATAAATAAATAAATATAAATAAAATAAATACCCAAATGAAATGACATGAATGTTCACTACAGGAAACCATCACTTATAATATGTTTAATAGTTCAGGACGATTCATAACTTACTTCTTTTTTACATACTTTATAGGTTTTTAAATATGGAGGCAATTGGTTATAAAGTCTTGGTGCATAATATATAAATGTGTTTTTCCACTACTAGCTGTGAAGTTGACAATTATCGCAGCTTCGCCAACTGAGAAGTTGAATTTCTGTATTAGTGGCTAATAATTTTTCCTATTATATTAACCCAGGTCAATAATGGACGAATTCAAATATTTCGAGAATCCAGAGATACCTAGTAGTTCAACAAAAACTTGTGCAACTACTTGTGTATACCTAAGAGATTGTCTTCAAACATATTTGCTGCTTGTAATTACCTATCAAAATAAATTTATTTAAATAAAAATGCCATTAGTTTAAAATTCGCGCTCAACCAAAAATAACTGATGACATAACGAGTACGTTCATAATACATCGAAAACTGACAGTGTACTTGTCAGTCAGACGACGGGGTAAACGCTTCTCGTAGTACGTTTGTGAATTATTTTCAATTTTTGACTTGAATTTGGCTAGTAGTGGAAAAAAATGTATATACATCATGGTGGTGAGGACATTTATAAACCTTGCACCTCATTCCGCTCGGTCAATAGTAATAGTCTTCACCACATTGATGTACCTATAATATACTATTTTTTCCACCGATTTTTTAATTAATGCATCTCTATCGTTTGAATTTGTATTGCTTCTAGTTCCCTCATAGGCTAAGGTCGTTTAATTTTCCATGGTATAATTGAAGTTTGAATATTTGAAATTTTGGATCCTCTATATAAAAAAAGAGTAAAGTGCAATCTGCTTTTTAAAAATATTCTAGCTATTATGCAGTATCTGATTATTGACTCTGCAAAATCATTATACACGTCCAAGAGTTTATAATTTCTATATAAAGAGGAGGTAGTTTCACTTAATAATAACCTCACTAGGTTGTCTGTATCTTTTCATTTCTGCAACCCCATATTATGCCAAGAGTGGTTAATATTCACTTCCATATGCATGTTTTCATTGCTTCTGTAAGATACGTCTTTGAATTCTGGTCAATCTGCTAGTCCTTGGATCAAGACCTTAAAAAGGCTTCTGCACACTCCTTTTCCTGACTGCACCACTGGAGTTTACTATTTGGGAGACCTGAACAAAAGTCGACCCTAAAAGTCTTACTACTTTGCTAATTCCAAAAGCCATTTCAATCACAAATCTGTATCGATTTTCATATTGAAATAATGTTCTACTCAAATATCAATAATTTTTAAACGAACAGTATAGAGCTTTATTAGCGGTTAATAAATAGCAAAAGGTGACTATTGATACCCAAATGCATTATTCATTGTACTTTTATTTTATTTTCCTAGAAGCCACCGCAGGCTACATATCATTTATTATTCAATCCATTAGTCTGCATTAGCTTGATGTTCTTGAAATAGGATGATATGAATTAGATATCAGGTTTATTAAGTTGCAATAAAGGGACAATGTTGACTGACTTATGATAATATCAGACTGAACAGTTAATCAGTAAGCATTATGTGAAACTATCTTTGTCCAATAGTTTAGTACCTACAGCAGAGCCATACGATCAAAACAAAATTAGTTACCTGTTAAGGATGTCGAAACCGACTTGTAGGAGATCAGGTTTTTTGACGATCCTTCAAAAACAGGTTATTTGGTACTCCATGCAATTGACGGATATTATGAGTTTGCATTGTCCATCACAATTATACTTACTTCCGGTATGTTCGGCAATAGATAATTCTCAAATCGATCGAAAAGTTCTGCTGCTGTAACTTCGTAATAATATAAGTTTCAAACCATTTTAAATTTCATTACATGCAAAGTATATTCTTTCCTACAGCTGATCAGGATATTTCATTGAATTAACAAAAACTATTCATTTTAAAAAGCTATAATAACTTAACAAACTACTCGACCAAAATGTGCATTCCTTTTCAAAAGGCTCTAGCTCCTTAAGGAGGAACGTTTGGATAAAGTATAGGTTTAAGTAAATAGGCCATGAGTATTCTGCCTATTCGTGTGGGCGCTAGCAAGGGAAATTCCAAAAGAAAATCGTGGAAAGGTTGAAGATAGCGTAAATTGGTTAAAAGGGTGGTTCAGACCAACCGTGCGGCAACTGGACGACGAGCTGCACATGCGCTACGTCATTGTATAGGTAATGTCATAGTTACCACAGCGGAAGAAAAGTACTTGATGTTAAAAATATAATTAGTACGTGGAGATGAACTGGGGTAGCTAGAATTTTTTTATTTTCGCGTTGACTTTATGACATTACGTTTACAATTACGTAGCGCATGTGCGTTCAGTTCAGTTCAGTTCGTTCAGTTCCCGCACCGTCGAGGTGAACGGTGAGCCCCCCCCTATTTTTCATTCTCGCTTTTTTTAACCTTCGCTTTTTTAAAGATATTTACTTATACATCGTTGCTGAAAAGTCTCGCACCAAGGAATTATCTTTGAAACGGATGGAGGGAAAGCTATGAAATTTTAGTACGATGAATGAGACTTTATTCTGCATATTTTAAAGCAAATGTCTGATGTTTTTGACGTCAGCGTTTAGCGTACGGACGCCATCTTGAATTTTCTAAAATGACAACCTAGGTCGTATGACCCATCCAAAAAAAGCTTATTTTTTTCTCTTTCCAAAAATAGTCCCAATGTATCACTTTACTACACAATGTCCTATAAAATATCGTTTTCATTTTTTTAAATTTTTTTTTTATTCAATTTATGTGCTCGGCAACTATGGCCACTTGCACAGGACGATTACAAAAAACAGTAATTAATAAAGATAGTTACAAAACATAACTTAAAGTTAATGATACAGTGATATATTTTTTAAGAAATTCAGTGTTGGCTCGATTTGGTTCGGGTCCCCTAGGATGTCTTGCAGCTGGGATTTGAGATTATGTTGTCATCTTCTTGTGCTAAATTGGCGACAATCAACCAGGATCTGGTTAAATTGAAGTATACCGTACCTACTAATTATTTGGACTTGTAGGTTTTTAAAATAAAACACAAAACAACAGTAGGCATTAAAAACGTCAACATCAGTTCATTATTTATGTACAAATTGCAAAATTAGCACGAAATTTGAAAGTAAATTAATAATAATGGCACATTTATCAGAAAAACAACGCATCCAAATCTTAATGTTAAGCCCGGTTCTGACGGTGCAATCTCGTCTCTGCAACTTGATCGCGGCGACAAAATTGCATGCCGTTCAGGTGTTCCCACCGTACAACTTATCAATGCAATCGAGTTGCACCAAAATAGAACTGGTTCTAATTTTATGCCATAAGTTGCAGCAGCTTGGTAACTTTTTTAGTGACTTTTTTCACGCAAACCTAAAACTTCTGTTGGTATAAATGAAATGTCAGTCACGAGATTATCTTTGTATCTGTGCTTTGTATGTTATTTATTTCTCCATGCTATGTGATTAGATTCTCTATTCTCCTAAAAAATTGTTGCTTTTGTGGATTGTGTATGAAGAATTAAATTTAAATAAATAAGTGTTAGGAGGGTATCGATTGTCGAACGGTTTAAATAATGCACTGATTTGTTCTCCACAAAATTATACTTTAATGGGATCAATAGATAAAATATTCAAACAAAACTACAGCTTACAACATAGCATAACCTAGCATAACGTGATCTTACTTCCTACCAGTTCCTACTGATCTACTAACTGAGAAGACGAACGAATGTTCTAGAAAGTGTCCGTCACTTGTCAACTGTCGAGCAGCCGACCACAGACAACACGACGAGAAGTAGCACTCACAAGAGCACTCTTAACAATGTAGAATTAGAATGAGTCAGTATTGGGATAGAAACCCGACAAAAAACTTGATAGCAGTTTATGAAACGCAGTTGAATCTGTATAAAACAAATCACATCAATTACAAATTGAAAAACAAAAGATTGGACTCCATAAATGAGATTAAAAAAGCTTTGTTTTAAAATGGTTATGATATTCCCGTTGAGAAAATTAATAAAAAAATTCACCATATAAGGACCCAATTTATGACTATTTTGAATATTGGCAACAATATAGTATTTCCCTAAGAATTTGCAGCAATAGTATGAACATGATGTGAACGCTCCTGCAACTTTGATAGGAGCCGAGTTGCGGCGAGAAGTTGCTGCAATTAAATTGCCTTGATGAATTGCCCCATCAGAACCGGGCTTTAGTTGGATATGGTGATCGCAAACGTACCAATGGCCAGTATTTTGAGCACTTATTGTAATAAAGTATTCGCAACATAAATAATTGTTTAGTTTATAAATTTCTGTAACACACAGCTTTATTTAAAATCATAATTTTAATATTTTTGTTGAATTTCTATCATAAGATCCGAGTCAAGTTATACATTGGGATTATTTTTGGAAAGAGAAAAAAATACGCTTTTTTGTGATTGGTCATACGACCTAGGTTGTCATTTAAAATAATTCAAGATGACGTCCGTACGCTTAACGCTGACGTCAAAAACATTTGACATTTGCTCTAAAATATACAGAATAGAGTCTCATTCATCTCATTCATCCCTTGGTGCGAGACATTTCAGCAACGCTGTGTATAAAATTGAAGTGAAATAAAATTTCCTAAAAATGGTGACATCGACATGATTCACACGCAGTTTCTCGAACTTTTAATAATAAAACAAAATTCCGAGTCATATCTTAATAACATATTAATAAAACTGGTATTGCGTTTTTGTTTTGTTCCATATTGAGCTGAGAAGCAAAGCCGCTTTTTGTGAACAGTTATCCAAACGAGGAGCCCACGTACGCATTCTTTTCACGTCGCTGCGCGGAAAACACTTAATTGCGCAAACAAATGAATATATTAATTGAGCATAATAACACTTTTGTGTGACCGAGTCGGTAGACCCATGACAACATCGTAAAAATTCTTTTACGGTTTTATTAATTCTCCTCTCGGCTTTATGAATGCATCAACATGTACTTTTTAAACAAGGCAGTATTTATTATCCTAGTGTCTAATATAATTGGAAAATTGATTAACCGTACAATAGGAAATTAAATAATATATTGTGTCATGGGCAGAAAAGGAGCTATAGCAGCCCAAGAATGCTAGATGCACGATCGAACGTAGCGGAACGAGGACAGCTGATAGTTTTAAAGGCTGCTACAGCGAATGAACAAAAAAATAGGAAAATATAACAAAAAGCATAAAAAATTATCGAGAATAATAATAAAAAATCCTGGCTTTATGAATTTTCCGCCCTTGGGCTGCTAAAGAATACTTTCCGCCCTATTCTTGGTGTTCATATTATGATTGGTTTTCCGATAAGGTAGGCGAAAATAGTATATTGTGCAACAAGAGAGGAAAGTACTTTCCCCACATGCTGCTCACTATACTTTTTCTACAACTTCACAAATTTAAAGAATACAAGTAAAGTAACTTGATATTTAATTTTATGGTTGGTGAAACAAAAATAACACGAAAGTATCCTATCTCTAAATTCAAATAATCTTATTCAAAATTATAGTTGATGGTGAAATTTGTACAATTTCGTATGGTCAAACCCGGGAACGTCATTTCTTTTCATTGAATTCTCTGTTATTTGAAACTACCTTTTCGAATTTAAAAACTTCTAATATAATCTGACAGTTTTGAGACAACTAAGTAGCATACTAAGTTTTTGTCGATTCTATTCGATTCTCCATATAAATGTTTGTAGCGTGGGCAAAGTGCCGTGAGAAATGATATTTCTCACAGTATGAGCAATATTTGGTTTTGAAATTGAGAGCTATGAGAAATACGTCACATTTCATAGTATTTGTAGAAAAAATATGTATTAATTACTGTGAAGAACCCAACGATGTAATGGTTACAATACCACGCAATTATTTTGCTTGTATAACTGAATCGTGGAACATACTACAGCTTGTTTCAAAAAGTACATAGAGCATTGGAATGAAATAATCCTAAACCACCAAAATATATAATCTATATATAAATAAATAATAGTTATTTATGATACAAGTGCGTGAAGTTATACTTTTGCGCACGAGTTGCGAAAATGCAAGGAACGAGCGTAGCAAGTGCCTTTTTCGTAACGAGTGCGCAAAAGTACTTCACGCACAAGTGTCATACAAAAGTTTATCTACGAGCATATGAAGAAAAAATAAAAAAATGTGCTCTGAAGGGGTTAAAAAACATAAATGAATTTTCTATAAACAAATATATACACAACGAATTCTAATTATTTAAATTCATATTTACAGTAAAATGAGGACAATTATTCAAATTACTAATTATTATAACATTGGGTAATTTGTCTTTTTAAATGTAACAAATATTTTTCACTATGTCTGGGTAATTTGTCTTTTTAAATGTAACAAATATTTTTCACTATGTCTGACACTTTTGTCAAATTTACTGTCAGCACAAAAGTTTATACAACAAACGACTAAATTCAAGGCAACTAGATAATCACGTAGCTAAAAAAGAGTGTTAAAATGAAAACCTCATTTAAAATGCATTGGTCATTTACGATAAAATATTTTACAATTTAATAGTAACTCTTTAGTGGGTGAGGAAACTATTTTATTTTATAGTTCAATATTTAATAGGTCATAACTTTATATTCGATATGATCCATCACAAGTTTTCTTTTATAAACTTAAAAGTTGAGGTATTTTTCAATTGTACCTACCTAAATTTAATATTAAATTAAATATTTCGTCAATGTTGAGTACAACTCTGTAATATCCTATAAAGATCTGGTTGTTACATGATTATTGCACTCCAATACTCTAGGTACTCTTACAGGTTATACTGAGGACAAAAATAGGTTGGTTGAAAAGTTATAGGGTGATTTATTTGAAAACTCAAATTGCTTTTTTCAACGTTGCTTTAAGACGGTGTAACACAAATTTATGGAAATTTATATGAGTAGTGACATTCATTTATTTTCAATAATTTTGGATTCTCAGAGAGAGTCAACACACTTTTGACTCCCCAACTTTTTTTGGAAAATCGCATTAACCAAAATATGAAACGCCACTGGAATAACACGTCTATTGTATTCTTTAACTTTTTTGGCTATTTGTATTTCTATGTAAACATCGAATTGATCATTAAAATGTATTATATCAGGCTGTTTTTACAGAGAAAAATATGTAATTTTTTTCGGTTGTAAAATATCCCTACTGCATTTAATTTTTCCGGAAAAATTCGGAAAAACGAGTTTCTTAGTAATTTGTTTTAACAAATAGCATGAGCGAGAGTGGGTTTAAAAATCAGAGTCGAAGACGAAGATTTTTCCATTTTCGCGAATGCTATTTGTTAAAACAGATTATTTAGAAACGAATGTTCCAATTTTTCCAAAGGAAAAATTAGATGCACGAGGGATATTTGGTAAGATTATTTCCTGAGTAAAATAAACATTTTTTTTTATTGGTGAACCATTTTACCTATTTAAAGCACTCCTCAGCGTGTTTAAATCGAACTTTTTAGCACGCGCGTGTTTTAAAGTTACCGTGGCAACATCAACAACTCGAGAAACGAAGTCTGAGGGTGAAATTCATAGCCGACACTTGAGGGTCACTCATGAGTTTAGCTCGAGGCAAATTTTCATATCCACAGTCATTACTCAAGTAATACTTCAATTTAAGTGAAGAAAGTTTGGCATCAATGTTATTATTAGGAACTTTTGGTTGCGTTTGGTTAACAATTGTGATTTATAAACGTCCCTTAACGTTTATCTGATATCTGTTGCATTGCATAACATTCATATTCGAATTTGTGTTCAGTTTGGTTCAGTTCGTGTATTAGCCACGAACTTAGGATCCTAAGTTCGTGGTATTAGCCCTCTGCAAGTATTCTATTCTCAGTTTAGCTCTTTACTGTTCATATATATTCATTATTTGCTGCGTAATTTTATTTTTCAAGCTAGTTATTTAATAGATAATTTTAGATTCTTATTTTCAATTTTTGTAGTAGATATTATTTCATTAAAGTTCATTATTTCTTAGGAAAATAGGAAACAAAAGAAAACTCTTTTCGTCTAGCGAAAAACTAGCCTTAAGTGAGCTGGTTTGTAAATATTCTTTTATAGAAAATAAAAAAACTGATTCTGCTAGCTTAGCTGGAAAGGAAAAGGCATGGGTGTCACTGGCACACGAGTTTAACTCAATTAATTCAATAATTAATGTGATTCCTTTTCTAGGTAAACTTTAAACGTAAGCATTTTCCTCATCTATATAGTTCACAAAATCAATAAAATCATCCATCATTCTAATTTCCTTGAAAAATTTTAAACTATAACAGACAAATAACAACCAAACAAAATTTTGATATCGTAAAATGACAGTGTAGGGTACAAACGTGGTTTATAGGTTAGAAATCTTCACTCAAGGGAGCTGGAATCTGTACTCATATTTCACTCAAGTTACACTCAAACTTAACCTCACTTTTCGCCTGTTAAGTGTCTCTGCATACAATAAGGATGAGTGAAGTATGAGTGAACCTCAAGTGTCGACTATGAATTTCACCCTTAATCTATGGTCTAAATTATGTCTAAATGTCAATTTTTTCATTATTGATCTGACAGGAGTAGTTTCTAACGTCAAAACTTTTATTCGAACGATATTTAACAATGTCAAATTTATAAATTAAAATGGAAAGTGCCGTTGGTATTGTTTGAAATATTAATATTTCCATTTTTCAAATCTTAGGAAATGGTATTTAAATTAATACTATTGACATTCACAGAACTCAATAACTTCCATCAAAATACAAATTAGTTTATGTTTTTCTCATTTCCATGACAACGCAAGGTGTACATCATATACGTCACGAATTCAACCATTTGACATTTAGTTGAAGTTTCCATCTATGATTTCCATTTCTTGTTGTTGTAGTAGTTATAGACCGGTATTTATAATTTCAAAGTGCACCAATAAAAAAAATATCGTAAAGTATTCGTGGATAACTGGTCTTTAAAACACTTGCTCTATTTCGAGCACTCCGGCTTCGCCGTCGTGCTCCAAAAATCGCGCGTGTCTTAAAGACCTTAATATCCACTTATACTTTAATATACTATTATTTTAGTAGTTTTATTTTTATCAATTGGAAGAATAAGAACAATAATTAATAAGAGCAATATAACTTTCAAGCTAGGAAAGGTAATTACTTCAAACTCATGTTAAATTACAATTAATATAAAAATTACAATTATTGTAGGTTACAGGAGTATTAAATAAATTCTTGGAAATATTTTTCCTGCAGTTTTTTGGCAACGATATTCCACGTTACTTTCACACACAGTTCTTTGTAGTCTTCCCTATTAGCTTTATGCATGTTCCATGCCTAGTCCTTGAGGATTAAATTTGAGTCGCCTGTAGTTGTTGTCTGGAGTAATTGGTAATTTTTTGCTTGGCAAAATTCCATGAATTACTTCCAGATCGATGTGTGAGTTTTCTGAGTATTTAGTGGAACACTATTTTCAAAAGCCGCATTTATTTTACTTTCGAAAACATTTCCAAACCGATTCATTTTGAGTTTCAGTTGAAAAATTAATAGGAAGGAAATAATCAAGTTTAAAATACTATACTTAGCTGAAAATTTGTGGGCGATCCTTTAACCACAGGTGCTGCTATAAACGGTTGGAACAAATCACATTAAAAAATCAGTTACGATTTAATTTATGTATAAAGATCAACTCACTAATCTTCTTTTATTTAGGTGAGCCTCTTCTGAGTATTAGAGGTTATTTACAGCACAGTTATGTTTACTAGGTCAGTATAGAACGTTTAATTATACAGAGTGACTTATATAGTCACGGGTTATTTGTAAGAAAAATACTTGAAGCTGTAAGAAATGAAGGCTGTTAAAATCAAAAATTTAGGATTCTACCACTTCATAGATTACCTAAAAGACCACAATCACAAGTCTGCTTTATTTTGAGAACCTTCTAAATTTACGTTTAAAACAGGGCGAGCCATTTATAATTGGAAATATTTTAAATGTAGCATCCTCAACTCAAAATATTAAGAGTTAATCCAAATCAACTTATGTCCTAGTTGCAGGGTGTTTTATTTAGAAATTTTGAAATTACTTCTGTCCAGTACTTTAAAACTATTTGACATATTGTTATAATTGTAAGAAGTGTAGGACTAAGGCACACCCCAATAAGTTATGTTGAATAAACGTTCCAGCATGGAACACTTAATTGTAGCATTACTAATAACAAGATAACCAAGGAAATCAAAAATAACAAACTAATGTAGTTTGCAGCTGAAAAACCAATTTTTTGGGGTGCATAACGTTCGATTTTAATTAATTGTTTGATAATAGCTGAACCATCTACACCAGTCTTTCCCAACGTGGGCGATAGCGCCCCCTTGTGGGCACTGCAGGCATAAAGGGGGGCGGTAAGAGACCCAGAAAAAAAAGGGGGCGTTGTGTAGGGCTTTGGGGTCGATTTATAATTTCATCTACCTAGCTAGGAAGACTCTTAGACACCGACTGAGCTCTCGACTACATCTTGTGAACATCAACTAATATTAATTGAGATATAGCTCAAACTCGGTTCGATATAATAGACCGCGGGCAATCATGTTTGAGTTTTTGTTAAATAATCCGATTTGTACATTCCTGTATCAATCGGCTGGTTCTATAATACTTGTTCTTGCTTGTCGAGTACGATTGGGCGTCGAATGAGATAAACGAGTTTATGCACGTTTGTCTTATTCCTGTTGGTGCGTGCTGCTTATGCAATCCTATATAAACGACGTAAATTTATTTTATTTTCATTTGCGGTTTCGCGCATAATAGATAAGCAGTACTTGATTTCAACACTTACGTATTTCTCAAAACAAAACAATGTCGGAAGTAAAAAAGAAGAGACGGCAATACTCTGCGGAATATATTAAATTCGGATTTATTGAAAATCCCACAAACCCGTCGTCGCCTTTGTGTCTTCTATGTCTAAAAACATTTTCGAACGAAGCAATGAAGCCTTCAAGACTGCAAGATCATTTGAATAAAATGCATCCAGATAAGAAAGACAAGAATGTAGCATATTTTCAAGACCTAGAGAAGAAGCATAATACTCAGCCAAGTGTATCAAAACTATTTTCGGCGGCTGCTAAGCAAGATGACGACGGACTTCGAGCTTCGTACAATATCTCTTTGTTAATTGCTCAAAAAGGCAAACCACACAACATCGGAGAAGAGTTAATTTTGCCAGCAATAAAGGAAGTAATAACTAATGTGCTTCATAAACCGGCCGCAGATATTATCCGAAAAATTCCTTTGAGTAATAATTCTGTGCAAAGACGAATTGATGAAATGGCTGAAAACATTGAAGAATCATTGTGCAATCATCTGAGGACTAGTCAATTATCAATTCAGCTCGATGAGTCCACTTAACCAACTAATGAAGCGTTGTTGCTATCTTACGTGAGGTTTATTAAAGATGAGAAAATACGTGAAAAACTATTGTTTGCCAGAAATTTGGAGACAGATACAAAGGGCGAAACCATATCCAATACATTGGAAAAATTTTGTGAAGAGAAGGGGATTCCTTTGAAAAATATTATATCAGTTGTTACGGATGGCGCTCCGGCTATGACAGGGCGCCATGAAGGCTTCATATCGTACTTAAAAAATAAAATTCCAGATGTCCTTGCTATACATTGCGTTATTCATAGACAACATTTGGTTGCTAGAAACTTAAGTGAACGACTATTTCAATCACTGCAATATGTCATCAAAGCAGTCAATAAAATCCGTAGCAGCTCTTTGAATGATAGATTATTACAGCTTTGTGTTACTAATGACGAAGATTTCAACCGTTTGTTGCTTCATACTGAAGTTCGTTGGCTGTCAATAGGCAATTGTCTGATTCGATTTTACAACCTGTTTGACTCTGTGATAGAGTTCTTGGAATCTAAAGATACAGAACTGCGCAACAAGCTCATAACATCAAAGAATGATATAGCTTACATGACAGACCTGTATAAATTGTTCAACGACATGAACCTCCAACTGCAAGGCGATGAACTAAATTTAATTAAAACAAAAAATGTCGTTGCTGCTTTCGCAGTCAAACTGCTTCTGCACAAAAAGAATATGGGCAGGCGTGAGTTTCACAATTTTCCGAATTTATCAGTATCCTGCAGTAACGACGACTTGTTTGCCTACTGCCAACATTTGGAAAACCTCCACATTGACTTCACCGAACAATACCAGGACATTTTAAACTTGGAAATACCAGACTGGGTGTTGGATCCGCTTTCAAATGTCAACACAGCAATGTCACCTCAGCTGGAAGAAGAACTTATAGAATTGACAACAAACGAAGAAATAAAAATCAAGTTCAAAAATGGATATCAAGAATTTTGGCTACAAAAACCGATCCCGCAATTGTACCCTGGATTGTGGTCAACTGTTCAACGATTCTTGATAGCATTCCCATCATCATATTTGTGTGAACGTGGATTTAGTGCTGTGGCAACGCTGCTTACTAAAAAGAGAAATCGTTTGCGTGTTACCGAACGTGGTGACTTGCGGCTGTTTTTGAGTAAATTGGAACCTGATATCAACAAACTTATTGAACAGCATCAGATTCAACCTTCACATTAGTTTTTATATAAGAGTTGATTATGTTTGTTTTATTTTCAATAAAAGATACTCTGTCCGAATACTATCAAGTTGCGTTTCAATAATCAGTTATGAGTACTTAGCGGTTTTTAAGTATGTTTAAAAAGGGGGGCGTTAAAAAATAATTCATTCTTAAAGTGGGCAGTAGACAAAAAAAGGTTGGGAGCCCCTGATATTGTGCCTATTATCAAATCAGCGGGAAATCCAATAACATTAAGCATAAACTGTCGAGCATCAAAGTGTTTAACGTTGATACAACTAGTTGCAATTACAATCCATTTCAGGGATAGTGGCCATTGAAAGGAATTAAAAGACTTAAATTATTTAGTGCTATACAAATAAAGTACAATTTTTTATATGTTGAAACCAAGGTTAATAGTTTAGCTGGAGTACCATAGGATACCATTTTCAAAGTGTGAATTCAGGTCTAATTTTTTTAGTGAACTTTCAAAGTTAAGGGAATGAATTTGAATTTTCAGTTGAATCACCTTATAACTTACTAAATCTATGTTTGACCCCAGAATATTTTTGGGAAACCCTATATAAACCAAAAATACTAATTAATTGGTATATCATTTTAATTTACGCTAGCGTTGTTAAAGCCCGAACTAAACTAAAATACCAAAAGCGGAAGTCAATAACTGTTTGAAATCCATTCGACAGGTCAATCAATCAATTTTAAATACACGTGTTTGTTATAATGTGTGATCCGATATTTTAACTAGAGCCTTATATATTTTAGATATATAACATCAATCATTTAATAATATAAAGATATTAAAAAACTGTTTGACCCAAATTTATTTTGCTAATGTTATGACTCAGCACTTTTTACATTAAAAATATTAACTGTTATAGACTATAGTTCTCTTTTTTATCATTATAACATGAAAAAAACATTAGTCGTTTTCAAATAGACTTTTGTACTCATTAATAGATAATAATTTTGGCAGGTCTCCAACTAGTACCTAAAGCAAGAGGAATGGAAATTTTGTATCTAGGATGGAAAAATAGAATAGAAAATAGTTTAATTATATAATGTCCTCAATTATTAAAAATCACATTAGCTTCATTATGTAAACTTGCCACACAAAAATCTCATCACATCCTTGGTACCTAAGATATTGTTGCTACACTTTCAATTGAGACCAAGTTTTAAGCCTATCATTTCACATACCTTCATTACCTGAATTATATGCTATATTGAGATGATTATATATTGAAATGATTATAGTGAGAGGTTAAAAATCAATTAACTCCACATTTTCGACATGTACACCTTCTTGTTACCTTGCCAAGTCGTACTAAACCATGTAATAAATCGTATTTCCTATGTGATTATTAAGTTCATCTTTCTAATTCAGTTAATAGCATAATACAACCAAATTTCGTATATATGAGAATAAAGATAAACGTATTAAAAGCATGACATTTCTTATTACTCTTATTATTACTTATTATTATCATATTTACTAACTTTCTAATTAATTCCAGTTTTCTTGAGTCTTCATTTGATACAGACTAGACTACGCAAACTTTTAAAGAACTATCGCACGCGTCTGGCAATAGCGGAAGTCTATATTTTACCTTTATTGAAAGTATATATATGACTTAGATCATATATTTTCCAATTGCAATAGATACAAAGACCAATCTGGAACATAAACTTCCAAATTTAAAATCAATATTCAACTGCCCTATGAGTTTTGTTATTGTGAACATTTTTTACAGTTCCAAGAACCTCATTTTTTATCATATGAACAATTTCACCCAATCATGTCAACATTACACTGATAACAGACCATAGGCTGTTTCACGTTGCTATGGACGCATATTGATTTATTTCGATTTCGAAGTTTAAAATATTTAAAATTTCGAAACGTCACGATTTGTTTAAGTTCTGAACTTTTTCTATATTTAGCAAAAAAATTTCTATCCGAATAACCCTATGACAACTTTCTCAAGCTTGTTGCTTGTAGGCAACAGACCTCCGCCTACGGCGTCGGTCTGTTTCCAAGCAACAAGCTTTCGAAATCTGTCATAAAATTTTTTCGAACAATTATCAATGTCCTTGGGTTATTACTACTGACAAATATTAAATTGTAGTCATTAGATAATCTTGCAACCCTAATAATTGTCTATCCTACTGTATTATCTAGGTACCTTACTTACCGTGGTCTACCTTGTATTTGTTGTTGCAAAAAATGCCCTGACAGACACCTGGGCGAGAAGAGAGTGACCTTTGTAGCTTAATCCTTTGTGTTAGGAAAACCACTTTTTGGGACATTCTTGTGAGATAGTTAGTTAGGGAGAATAGACGTTAAAACATTGACACGTTTGTTTTTAATTTTAATATTGTCTGTATCAGGTTTAGAACGTTCAAAACATTTTACGATCTTAGTGTCTAGCTGCATGGGCTATGCCTTAAAGCCAAAAAACCCAATATGTGAGCAGTTTACCAAGCATGAACAAAAAATATTCAGAGGTGTTAAAACGACGAGCTAAAATTATTTTTTGATATTTGAAACACCCTGTATTTCGACAAAGAGGAATATTTTGTATGAATGTTCACTTTTTCAAGGTTACCTAAATAGTGTCTCCAATTATGGACACTTCTTAATTAAAACTCTGCTTAAATTATATATTTTTACAAACTTCACATTCCATAATTTTAGATACCACCAACTAAATCCTTCCAAACCTATAGGTACCTATTCCCCTTATCAATAAAAGTTTTATAAAAACACTAAAATATCCACAACTACAAATAATATAGTCAACAATTTTATATTATACTTTTTTTCTCACAAAAAACAAGTTTGTAATTGACGCTTTCAGTAAATTAATCCAGCGTAGCCAATTCTAGAAATTAAAAATAAAATCCCTCTGTAGTTAGCATTAAAGAATTGCATATCAGAATCCAGTAATCATACAATCAATTGTTTATTTCGATTAGTGGCAACTGGGTGTGTCTCTTGTCACTATCGCTTTAAGCTATTTTTGATTGAATTTATTAATGCAGCGCGACAAGTATTCTAGCCTGGATCATCGCGCATCCACAGCTTTTGATTAATCGCGTATTTATTCGCGATATTAATGGATATTACCTTAAAATCACCTTCTATAAAATGACGGGCTCTCGTGTTACCGGAGTGCCTTTAGATTATCGATTTTCAATGTTTTCGGATATTTTGTAATACTTTATTTATTAATAACTAATAAGGTGAAACGTGTAAAGTTCTTTTTAAATAAAATTATATAAGAACAAAGACTCTTGGAGTGAAAATTTTGGTTAGTTATTTACCGCTTGAGAAAGGTATGTTATAACATAAATTTTGTTAAGGGATAATGTGTAGAAATCGTTTTGTGGTTTTAATTTAACTTTTATTGAAAATTGCATAGGGAATAATATTCAAATTTTACATGAATATCTAGAATTTTAGGTAGGGTCCATATAACCTTTCGTAAGCTTCGACCTTTAGAAGGTCAACGCTAGGCACAAGTGAAAAATTTGTTAAGTCGAAACTAACATTCGGACCCATTAAGGGTTAGCGCATTATTCAGTAAAATTGGAACATTTTATGACCATCAATAATATTTTTTGTGAAAAAACAGTGGTATGAATGAAAATGATAGCCGAATATACAGGGTGGGGCAATCTTCTGACATCGGAAGATTACATCGTTGTGGTGAGAGATAGAACTTCATAGTTTTGTGTGAGCTAATACAGTTACTGAGGGCACATTTTGAAAATACTTTCGATTCTACAGGGTGTTCCAAAGCCACGTAGCAGCACAAACTTACATTTTTTTGAATGGAGCGTACTGTATTTTGTTCAAGAATCGGAAAGATCTCACCGAGAGAGTTACAAAAATATAGCACTCTAATATATTATAAGGGTGATTTACAAAGATATGGCCAATTATTAGCAAAAAAGACTTCCTCTTTAGCACTCTGCAAAACAGTAAATTATAATAAATCAACAGGTCTTTGTATTCAAATGTCATACACATATCATTGGCTGTGCTCAGTATTAATTACTTTTTTATTTGTGGCTTCCTTAATACAGGGTGAATCAGAACGCAAATCAATCAATATCTCAAAATTTTTAAATGAATCACCCCATAAGTCTTTTTACAATTTGTTAGTACAATTAATAAACTCAAACGATGTAGTACACTCAGGGCATGAGTTAATGGAAAATCGTAGATATTTTATGATAATGGTCAAAAACAAGTATTTTACGTACACAAATTAAATGGTATTAAATTTTTACATGCAACCTCTTGTGAATTTCAACATTTCTAAGGCATACATTTCAATCGTAATTTTGGATGCATCTACAATATCTAATTAATGAAATAAAATGTTCGCTAATACCGTAGGTATACCTGGAATTACCAAAAATATCATATTTATTCATGTTTCGCTTTCAAGAATTGTTATTATAGGCTTGTTTGAGAATGGGCGAAACATAATCAAGCCATATTTCTGATTATATCAAGTGGGCTACTATCAAAATAGTATCTACTAAAAAATGTCAAAAAAATATTGCTGTATTCTTCGTTTGTGTTGTGGAAGTTGATTCAAACACAATAGTTAACTTGTGGTTCCAACAAGATGGAGCATCTGTATATCACGTTCGTTGTGTACGTCGGTGGTTAAGCAGACATTTTACCGACAGGTGGATAGTACGTGGTGGACCAATTTCGTGGCCTCCTCTATCTCCAGATCTCACACCGATGGATTCCTTTTTATGGGGATACATCAAGCCTTAACGTTCGAAATGCTTATACCATTTTTTGCGCGATCGTATTGAAATATTCGAATTTCGAATAAAATAGTTTAAATTTCTTCGAAATAAACGAAATGATCAAATGTGACATTTATACTTCAGATCAGTTTAAAATATAATTTGCATTTTGGTGAAATTGTTTTCGTGCTATCTATTACTTTTTATATTGTTCTGTTCGATTCTGTTCCTTAAAAAAATATCAACCTTTAATTTTTTTTTGTTCCTTTTGTGTAATGAATGAAGTAAATTTAGGACCACTTAAATGTATGTAGGGCTAAGAAATCGGTAAATAATTTACTTACCGACGTCTGAACGGTAAGTAAATCACTTACCAACGTGCTAGACTTAGAATCCAGTAAACACAACCTACCGACCTGACAACCGATGCTGTAAATAAACAAAAAAGATCGATCGCACAAAAAAATATTTCTTCCAACATAATTCCTTCTTTCCTTCCTCTAATGGTAAGAGTAGAAATCAAAGATATTTCAGATGCATCCAAAATTACGATTAGAATTTATGCCTTAGAAATGTTAAAATTAACAAGAGGTTGCATGTAAAAATTTAATACCATTTAATTTGTGTACGTAGAATAGGTACTTGTTTTTGACCATTATCATAAAATATCTACGATTTTCCATTAACTCATGCCCTAAGTGTACTTCATCGTTTGAAAGTTTATTAATTGTACTTACAAATTGTAAAAAGACTTATAGGGTGGTTCATTTGAAAATTTTGAGATATTGATCGATTTGCGTTCTGATTCACCCTGTATTAAAGAAGCCACAGATAAAAAAAGTAATCAATACTGAGCACAGCCAATGGTATGTGTATGACATTTGACCTGTTGATTTATTATAATTTACTGTTTTGCAGAGTGTTGAAGAGGAGGTCTTTTTTGCTAATAATTGGCTATATCTTTGTAAAACACCCTTATAATATATTAGAGTGCTATATTTTTGTAACGCTCTCGGTGGGATCTTTCCGATTCTTGAACAAAATATAGTACGTTCCATTTGAAAAAAAGTAAGTTTGTGCTGCTACGTGGTTTTGGAACACCCTGTAGAATCAAAAGTATTTTCAAAATGTGCCCGGAGTAACTGTATTAGCTCACACAAAACTTTGAAGTTCTATCTCTCACCACAACGATGTAATCCTCCGATGTCAGAAGATTGCCCCACCCTGTATATAACAAAGTATTGAATATTTTTTATTACAAAGGACCCTGCGCTTTTTTGAAATTTGTATATTATGTTTTACTCGATTTTTTTACCAAAAGTGTCCATGGGACCAATCCAATCCTATGACTAGTTTCCGATTTGTTAAAGTTGGAAAATCCTTGTTTTTCGTGACCACGTAATTTTATTATTAACAAATAAAAATGCAGTTTTAGTTGATAGTATCATTGATATGTTCTAGTGTTCCGTAAAGTTACACATAAATAGCTGAAAATGTCCAGATATACAGGGTGGTACTGAATTATCTAAGGACAAATTTTTGAAATTCTTATATTCTGAATGAAAACAAGGCCAGAAATAATAAGTTACTTTATATTTAATGTTCTGGCATCAAATATACTAGTTCTACAGGTTTTCCATACAGGGTGATTCTTAATGCAACCTGAAATACCACTTTTTTATCAATTTATTTATTTATTACATGCAATGGGTAACCGTTGGATGTGGCTATTTGTTTAATAATAATTGTATTCATTTCTCCATCAAAATTATATTTCTTCATAAGTATTCTATGTATCAATGGATTATATTCTGCTTATTTATGGGATATGGGATGATTGGAATTATATGGTAAGTATAGTGTTGGTATTCTGTAAATTTAAAAATTAAGTATAGGTATCAATGACTCTCAATTTTTGGTTAAAAAAAAGTTTATTGAGTTATTTGCTTCAACTTTTAGGGTAAATTTTATTTTTGGATGTAAACTACCAATATAATTGAAAAATATATCTAATTGTCATTCACTAACTAGAAAACAAACTAATATGTCATCTACATAATATCTTGTGTGTGTTTATTGTGGCTTTTACAGCGCCGCAGAAGGGTTTCTACAAAGCTCGACAAAGAAGTGGGATTGTATAACCAGGATACAGCAATCTTTATGCAGGAATAATCTGACCAAAATAGTAGTAGTAATAGTAGGATTTCAGAACAAACGTAGCTATGACACCAAAAAATTTGATTATAGCTATTCAAATCATTTATTAGCAAACCAACACACTTACAAGTAGAACCTAAATTCTTTAAATTGAATCTTTCAAATAGATATATCAACCATTCTACCTCATTAAACTTTTTTATTTAGAAAATAGTTCAGGAGTGATTATTGTGAATGAGTTTCCAGGTAAACCTTTTCAATAATTTTGTTAATAGAAGTAAAATTTCATGTACAAGAACTTTTTTTTGCACTTTATTTCCAGTTGAACATTTTCGAATACTTTTATCAATATCCTTGAAATTCCGTATTAAGTTGAATATGATGAAGATTTGAACAAATTTGATTGTTTTATTTGATCGTGTTGAAAAATTCAACATGATTCAATTCGTAGCTGCTTAAGCGAATTAATAAGTGACAGTAGCTCGATCTGGAAGCCTACCAAACAGAGAATAGCTATTTGTATTACCAGGGAGGAAAGTGCCACTTTTCCTTCCGCAGGATGTAGTTTACTATTTACGTAAACATCCAAGGGAGGAGAAGGCACTTTACTCCCATGTGATACATATAATTTTTCCTCCTACCCACCTTTTTTTGAAAAAGTTTTAGCTTTATTTGGTTTGTATCCGGCATTTTGACGTTTTAGTAATGCAATCAACTTTGGATATTTAATATCGACATTGTCCTTCATTTGTATCATTGTGCGTAGCATTGAATATTTAGACCAAAGTGTTGATTTTCCTTGTAGTGAAAAATATGCCAGTAAAACATTCTCTGAATATTTATGTATCTTGTTGTCATCAGCCCATTGCTTATATTGTGCATATTATTTTTCATACCTGTCTTTAGATTTTTGTGGTAGTAAGGTTAATGACGCTATGTTAGCTTGTTCCTTAATATTAGGTGGTGTATTTGGAAATTCAAAATCACTGGAATCGCTCTCCATTTTTCAAAAATTCAACTAAGTTTAATGAATGTAGCGACTTTACACCTCAAAAGCTTTTCTTATTCTGAACTCAAAAAACGTATATCTAAGATTCCTGAAGTTGAAATTTGTATTGAAGAACTACGTTGAAGTAACATTAATGTGTGATTTTTACCAAAAAACAGGATATACAGGATGTTCTAGAAATTATGGAAACAATATGAATATAATGAATTCACAAGTTTCATCGTTAACAACTTACTTAAAATGAGGGGGGGGGGGAAATACTTTCCTTCCTAGGGAGGAAAGTACTTTTCCTCCCCAGGGAGAAAAAGTATGAGTTTCCTCCCTGATTTGAGGGAGGAAAGTGTGTACTTTTTATAGGGGTAGGAGGAAAAACATTTTTTTCTTACTAATTTTTTCTCTACTGATACCTATTGTCACTTTCAAATAAAAAATAATCGTCTCAATTTATAATTTCTTTTTCCAATATTTCAAAACTAATGAATCAGAATAGTATATTCTTCAACGAGTGCAGAATGATGGCTATTATTCACGCGGATGAAGTTTCCAAAACGAGAAAGCGCAGCGAGTGAGTTTTGGAATCATCCAAGTGAATAATAACCATTCTACACAAGTAAAAGACTATACTTTCTCCACGACTAAAAAAAAACTTCCAGTGAGGATCGAACCTCGATCGTTCGCGCCATAGTCAACCACCACTAGGCTATAGAGCATATTTATAAAAATGTAAAGAGTAAATATATATACGTAACTCATATTTTTAATCGGAACCCCTTACATTTATAAATGAAATTAATTCCGGGGGGCGTACATATTCACCATCGCTACTGTTGTCCATTTTTTTCCCTTATAATACGTAAAATTATGATTTTATAATTATTTAGACGTTTCAAACGACGCGCTGTCAGAAGCGATTTGCGTTCTTAGGTATTTGACGTTTTAAAGAGATGATTTGATTTATTGATTTTAGCGTAAATTCTGATAATAATAGAATGTGATTGGCTAACGAGAGTCAATTCTTTTTATTATTCACTGGTGTGAAGAGTTTATATCATTATGCAGCTAAATATGTAAAATAATTTGTGCGTTATTATTTAGTCGTGGAGAAACTTATTACTGGAAATAAATATGCATAAATTGTTATTAATTATTGATAGACAGTAGTTAATGGACGCCATTTAGAACTAATTCCAAAAACGCGCATTCTGTGTGTGTGAGGAGAGCCATCAACACGCGAACGTTAAATCTGAAGATGGAGAAAAGAACTGACTAGTCATTGGCGTTTTTTTTATACCCACGGGGCATTTTTTGAACAAATAAGTAATTTCATTTCATAGGATGAACTCGGACATATTTAATTATTATTATTACAATAAAAGAGCTGAGAAACCGGTTTTATGATTATAAACAATATTGATATGGGTGGCACATGCTATAAATGAAAGTAGTTTCAAATGTCTTACTCAATACCTGAAGTAATAACAAAACTGATATGATTCTTAAAATTTAGACAACCCCAAATATTTAATAACCATTATGCTAACCTTAGAATATTTGATGTAATTTGTTTTACGTTTCACATGCTCTGTACATTCACTACAGAAACTTCTAAGGCAAAATATTGATCTTAGCGATTCAACTTGTATCTTTATTAACAAAAATTTTTACATCTTTGCTATAAAGCTAGACATTATTAGAATAACTTTCAGCAAAACCTAATTACTATAGTCGAAAGCGCTCTTATCGTGCGGGTTCAAAGGTCACTAACCATATGTATCAAATCAGAAGACACAGAGGTTACCAAATTGTGAGATTACAAATATACCCGGAGAAAATAATGATGGTTGATTTTTCCTGCACACTGGTTGACGAATTTCCACTTTTTCATTCATTCTCGAAATAATCTATCAGATTAAGTACCATTTTTTTTGCTTGAGTATGCAAAATACCGGAAAATTGCTTCTTATTATTCATATATTGCCACTTTGAATTGTCAAAGTGACATAACTGACATTTAAATAGAAACTTCGCTGGTGAAATACTTTTTAGAATCCTTTTTTTTCCGTAAAAATTGCGTAAGTCTGTCTTATTCATCTCACGGATTTTATTTGGAAGTTATAATTGAGCGCAATAAAAGAAAACAAAAACGGTGAGTATGTCTTTGTTGAATCGTATGACCCGCATGATAAGACTGCATTTGACTATAGTATAGTTTGTTCAGCCATCCTTTGATATTACTTGATTGTTTTTTTACACCTAACCTCAAAATTATAATCACTGACATATGTTAAGAATTGTTTTCAAAATATGAAAACTGAACTGTCAAAAGTAACAGGTAAAATTTATGTCGACCTTATAGATAAGAAATACGTTAATGACGTCATAATTCCGTCTCATCCATTTCATGAATGAGAGAGCAAGCTGGACAATGTATGACGTAACGGCAAAGGATGGCTGAACAGACTCTAACATGTATGGCTGTCGATTACTGCTACGTCATACTAAGCAGTTTTTGCAGCTGTCCAATCCGATTGCAAAAAATTTAGCTGAGATATGAATATTTGAAAAAAAGTTTACGTATATTTGGAATATTTTCACGCTTTGTTCGAGTACTTTCGTTTTTCGAACATTTTAAACAATATTTTGCGTGAGGGCGATAATAAAAAAAAAACACCCCATATATTTTATTTTTGAACGGAATTCTTTTGATGTATTTACCTGGAAACGCCAATGATTCCTGCCACTCTAATGAAATTAAAATTCATTTATTCTTGAACGAACACTATCAGTCCGCCAAGAGGGATTCTTAGAAGAATATACATTTAGCTAATTAATTAACGGGTTGATGGGGGTGTAGGGGGGAAAAGCTTTTGCATGCTACTAATGGCGATCGTTGGACTGCGAGTCGGACAAGTATATCACAGTCTCGAAGGAATTGTGGTATATGGTGACATAAAAAAACACGTTCTCACACATAGCCTCTATGCAGTGTGAAATTTCTAGATTGCATCAACATTATT
>CAJUYH010000179.1:0-82123 GCA_910591685.1 Galerucella tenella | reverse complement strand
TGAAATGGATGATGATCCTTATGTATTAAAATTTGTCTGTACATTTTTCTTACGTCTGCAGACACTACATAAATGTATTGTCTAAATCTTAACAATATATGAAAAATGTTATTTTGAATTTTTGGACCTGTATATTGCAGGTCATTAAGAGACCACCCTGTGGTGGTTTTGCAGCTTCCATCGAACACTACTCTCAATTGTGTAGTAATACTCGATTCTTTATAGATACTATGATGGGGCAAGTAATAATTAACGTTATCGTTAAATTCACTTTTTTCAATTTCATGCAAATGATTCAGTTCTCGATATTCATCGATAAATTGTTGATACACTTTCAATTCTGGTTTTTGACTGAGTTTTTTCTCTAATGAATAAAATCGCTTGATTGCTGTATCAAATGAATTTCCAAGAAGTGTTGGAGAATATTTAAAAGGTAGTTTTACAATAAACTGACCATTGGAAGCTCTACTTGTGTCCTTTAAAAATAATTGTTCGCATTCAGTGTCATCTTGTGATTTAAAATTAACATTAGGGATTTCCTCTAGCTCCCAAAACTTTTTTAATTGTTCGTCTTCTAGTCCAGTAAATAAGGGTATCAACCTTGAGAATAGGTCGGGCAGGTGTCATTTTTTTTTTAATTTGTAGGTATTGATGTGTACATTAACCTCTCAAAATCTCATATATGGCGGAATGACCGCAAGACCCTGAAAATCGCCCTGAAGAGCCCAAAAATCCATTTTCCCAACTATTTTGGTCCATATCTCCCAAAATATGGCACCTAGAGATTTCGGATTTGGACAGAAATGAAGATCAGATCAATGCCTACAAAAATGGTCCCTATCGTTTTCGTCGTCAATTTGGTGGTTTTCGAGATAACGGGCCACAAACGCGCGCCGTATTTTTTACATCTGACCTGGATCTCGGGAGGCGCTCTCAGCTCCTTAATTTCTGAGCGGATGGACAATTTTTCTAATTAAACGGGTAAAAATGCATATTATTTTATGATTCAAAGTTCATTTGAAAGGAGAAATCTGCATCTATAATATCTTGTCACTGTTTTTTTTTGGGCCCCCAGAATTTTGGGAATTCCCGCCAAAGCAAAATTTTGGTCGATATTTTGACCCCCCCTATGAATCTAGTTGTATTTTGTCTATAAAAAGTATTTTGACCGAATCCTTCCGAATAATGGGACTTTGAAGGGTTTCGAAGACACTCCGGGGGATTACATAAACATTTTCTCGCGCATTCCAATAAACCACGTGTTTTCGTCAGGGCGGTTTTTCCGGATTTTCGGAGTATTCCGAAATTTTATGGAAAATCCCGGAATTTAGGGATAATGGATCCTTTTATCGGGTTCTGATACACCTCATTCGAAAGCTTATGTTCTCCCCTTGTGAACGGTACTTTTTTTTTCATTTCAACTCTTTTAGTTTTCCGGAAAATCTAGAGAATCTCTGCCCCCCTGAAAATCAAAGTTTTTTTTTCATGATTACTTTCTTTTTGTGGTTTGAATTTTTGAGAGTGAGAATTACACCATATTGAAGAGGACATTCTGACCTTTCCGTCAATATATATATCAAGTACTTTCACGCGTGTATATCAAAACAATCTGTTTGAAAACTTTCCCCAAATAACTGTATTTTTCTTGTATTCTACGCGATCACCGGGTGCGCACCCACGAGGCGTGTATGTATAGTATCATACACGCCTTCGCTATAGTGCGTATACTCACGTTGGCTTCAATGCTTTCTGCTCTTTTGTTTACAAAAAATCTGTCTTAAGGCTATTCAATTGATTATTTTGAAAGGTTGATTTATTTATTTATTTCTCTTGAATTTTTTAATCAAGAAATTCAAACTTGCAGGCTTGCCTCCCACCGACGAAGCTGCAAGGCAGCACCTATATCGCACGTATTTACAAGTGCAGCATTGGCTCGCGAACGAACTACCGCCAGAAGAATGGGGATGGAAGCATATAGGGGGTGCATTATTGCCGGTACAGACAACGAATGAGCCGGCACATCCGGACTTGTTGAAAATGATCTCTTGTCGGTGTAAAATGGGCTGTACCACGCTATGTTCATGTAAGAGAGCAGGACTGAAGTGCTCGATTATTTGTGGTTCATGTCATTCAGGCCCGTGTTCTAATTACAAGGACGAGGATGAAGATGTGATTGTATCAGCTGATCAAGCTGAGGGAGGGGCAGAAATTGGTGGAGGTGAAGATAGAGAGCTAGAGGAGCAAGAGGAAGAAACAGAAGGCATGGATGGAGAGGGGGTTGATGATGTCAGCCAGCAACATCCATCTGAGATAAATGTGTTGGAATGGTGATGGATAGATGTCTAATTGTTCATGTATGTTCCAATTCTCATATACTTTCAAAAATAAATCTTATTTTTCAAAAACTTTTTTGCCGAATTATTGAAAATGACTTGCCAAAAATTGGCAGACCTCTAGGCTACATTGCCGAAGACCTAAGAGCTCCAAGGATCAAGCCGAGAGTACAAAACAGCGTTCTCAACTCCAAAAATTTTCAGGAAACAGATAGTTATTGGGGGCACCTTCATTGCCGGGATAATTATATGAGGAGGGAGAAAACTAGTGGCGCCATCTACGATTGACCCTCGAAGTTCAAAAAATCAAGATACGTGTATATCCAGTCCCCTTGGCTCACACATTGGCTGAGAAAATGCTGTATTTTTATTTTCCAAGCATGATAATTTTCGTGACCCCTTTTTTGCAATAAATATTGGGTAAGCGAAAAAAACCAAAGGGACCATTTTTGTAGGTATTGAACTGCTCGTCATTTCTATCAAAGCCGCAAATCTCTAAGTGCCATATTTTGGAAGATATCGGCCAAAAACGTTTTTGGGCTCCGAGGGCCATTTTCCGGGCCTTGCGGGCATTTCTCCATATATGAGATTTTGAGAGGTGAATGTAGCCATCAATACCTGCAAATTAAAAAAAATGGCATCGGCCCGACCTATTTTCAAGGTTTGGCCTTGTTCTGGACTACCGTTACTGGACTATTCTCTGTGATGATCGATAGAAAAATGGAAAATAGGAGTGTTATAATTCGCTTTATGGATTGGTGCTATTCCAGAAATAATCCATCCTAGCTTGGTGTTTTGGATAATTGGTAGATTTTTACCTAACCTTATTTGACCTTGAGATAATAGATTCCAAAATTCCCCCGCACCTATGAGCATGTCAATACTAGTGGGCTCATAAAACTGGGGATCCGATAATTTAATATCCTCTGGAATATTCCATGAGGAATATTGTACAAGTTGAGACGGTACTTAATTACTTATATTGGGAACTACCAAACAATTTAATGTTGTGGAATAGTCAATACTTTTTGAAAATATCGTTATAGAACATCTCTTAGTAATAATACTTTCTGTTTGATTTATACCAATAATAGGGGTATATGTATTGGTTAATGGAATATTCAATTTTGTACAAAATTCTTGAGTTACTAGATTTGATTGTGCGCCATTATCTAAAATTGCTCTGGCAGTATGAAAATTGTTCTGGCTGTCTTTAACTTGGAAAGTTACAGTAGATAGTAAGACTTGTGTAGCATTCAAATTTTTAACCAATAAATTTGTTTCAGAACCAGCTTGTGTATTAATATTGGCAGGATTGTCTTTGTGTAACAGTGTACTGTGTTTCTGCGAACATTTTTTGCAGTGACCCAAACGACACTGCTCACTATTATGATTTGTTCTTAAGCAATTCATGCATAGCTTTAAAGTTTTAACCTTTTCCAATCTCTCTACAACCGATAATTTCAAAAACTTGTCACATGAATAAATTGTGTGTTAACCTTGACAAAAGTTACATTTTAACGAATTAATTGACACTTAATAGGGCTTTTATAATTGTTAAATCGTTTTTGATTGTTGTGAGTGTTGGAGAAGCCATAATCACGTGACCCACATGGTTGTGATTGATTCTGCTGCCAATTCTCCAGTGCATCAGCTTTCTTATTCAAAAACTCAAGAAGCTCCTTCAATGTGGGTAATTCCAAAAGAGGTTCAAATTCCTCCCATTTCTTTTGCAAGCTAAAATCTAATTTAGATGTAATTAAATAGATTAAATAAATGTCTGAGCTTTCTGCAGCAGATAGATTCAAGTTTTTTAAAGCTGCTAAATGTGTTGAGGTTTCATCAATCAATTTTCTGTATGATTGAGCAGATTCTTTTTTGATAGATTCTGTATGAAAAATAGCCTTTATATGATTATTTGCCAAAATACGTTTTTTATCGAACCTTTTACACAGGGTTTCCCATGCTATATCATACTGATCCTCCACAAAATCAATTCCACCTATTATTTGTTTTGCATAACCATCTAAAGAAGTGCGTAAGAAATTGTACTTATTTGCCTTGTTTATTGCAGTATTATTGTGAACAATAGATAAATAATTGGTTTTGAAATTAAGCCAACTCTCATAGTCACCTTTAAATGTCGGCAATTTTATTTTTGGGAGGAAGCTTGTTTGAAATGTATCATAGTTACTATTATTGCTAATTTTATTAGTAATAATTGGTGTATTAACTTGCACATAGTGTTTTAAAACACCCATTACTTGAAAAAAGTCGTTATCAAACTGGCTACGTATTGTGAAATGTTCCTCTAAATCTTCGTCAGCACATTTTTGTTCTACATCTTTCTGTATTTGATCAAATTCATCATATAGACCTTTAAAACTTTCAATTCTAAATTCTA
The DNA here is from genome assembly GCA_910591685.1 of Galerucella tenella. NCBI lineage: Eukaryota > Metazoa > Arthropoda > Insecta > Coleoptera > Chrysomelidae > Galerucella > Galerucella tenella. The sequence continues at coordinate 77,386 of CAJUYH010000179.1, read as the reverse complement.
CATCTGAAATAGTTGGAGCATCGCTCTCTAAACAACTTGTAAATAGCTTCAAATTGTCCAAACGCACTTTAATTGAATCTCTACACCGTATTGAATGTTTTAAAGTCATTATAATCGATTATTGTTAATTATAAATAAAATAGATATCGTTAAATTGTTAAAAATTGGAAACATGCATGGATTGCAGTTAAATTTTCAGAATTGTAACCTTATGTGATTTTTAAAGTAGCATAAATGATTTGACTACTCTTGAATAGTAAATAAAATCAAAAGTTTCACTTAATTGACTCTCTATTTGCAATTGCTATGAATAATAGATTTTGTGATTGACAGATAGGAGAAAAAAATAGTTTGAAACGATCTAACCTCCAATGTCTCTCCTAATTGTGAAGAGAACACGTGAACTTGGGGCCAATTCTGTCGGCCAGTGTAATCTTCGGATTGGAAATAGCAATTCTACGACTACGGCAGTTACTCTTGGCTTCACTGACGATCTTGTCTTTTGCTCAAATTGTGTTTGACTTGAATTGGATACTGTTTTTTCTTGGATCCGGCTCGATATGGACCAAAAATTATGTATATAGTTAATTGGATGATATTGAATGAGTGGACTGTACACATTGACTTGATGAGAATTTATTTTTTACGTGTTAGATCATTTTACAAATTGTGACTGTCAAAGTGACATCTGTCACTACAAACTTGATCTGCCGTGATATATAAAAATTAACATAAATAATTTTTTAAACACTGACACACAATGAGTGTCCTACCATGTCCTACCATAGATAAAACATACATTCTTAGATATTTATTCGTAAAGCAGTTTTTTCCTGAGTTAACAAAAACACCAGAGCCGGTTACGTGTTTGTTGCACCAATAATTTTAATTTCTTACTGATTCGGCTACGTTACATTTCTATTAAGGATTTAAATATACAGAGTGGATTTTATACAATTTGTGAGAATTTTATTAGGTGAACAATTTATTGATTGCTGGCATTAACATTCTTCTCTAAAGTTAAATTTTTAGGTGTTACAGTTTTTGTAAATCTTTTTGTTAACATTTTTTAACAAAACTACTGACAGAAATTTCTCAGAGCATTCCAATTAGGATAGACAGATGTATAAAACTTTAATAGACATAAATAAAAAAATAATATCAATCACAAAACAAAAAATTTAATAAAATGAAAAAATATACTATAGGAATAAATACATTATTTTGTTAACCGTTTGTGTCATCTATATGAGCTTGATTTGTTAACAAGAAAATGTTTTAATAAATTAGTGGGTCTTGCAGAATAACATTCAAGAAATCTTTTTTCTACTCTCACACTAGTAAGTTCCATATTACCTACTATTTGGTTACTAAGTAAATAGATCATTACGGATACTGACACGTAATGACTAGGACGTAATAAAAAAAATACGCTTCAGTTCTAGAAAAACAACAATTTATTACCCAAGCCTTGTCAGTCAATGGTTTGGAGTAACCATTATTACATTATTTGTATAGAATAATAATATGACACAGTATCCCGATACCCCTTTTTCTGTTAGGAAATCACCAAAGGAACAACCATAGAAGACAAAATTAAATCTAATAGTATATTAAAGTATAAGTGGATATTAAGGTCTTTAAAACACGCCCGATTTTTCGAAATAGAGCAAGTGTTTTAAAGACCAGTTATCCACGAATACTTTACGCTATTTTTTTTATTGGTGCACTTTGAAATTATGAATACTGGTCTATAACTAGTACAACAACAAGAAATGCAAATCATAGATGGAAATAAGAACTAAATGTCAAATGGTTTAATTCGTGATGTATTTGATGTATACCTTGCGTTGTCATGGAAATGAGAAAAGCATAAACTAATTTTTATTTTGATGGAAGTTCAACCTTATTGAGTTCTGTGAATGTCAATAGTATTAATTTAAATACCATTTCCTAAGATTTGAAAAATCGAAATATTAATATTTCAAACAATACCAACGGCACTTTCCATTTTAATTTATAAATTTGACATTAAGTATTGTTCGAGGGGCCAAGTAGTCGGCTTCCTGCTACCGACTCAGGGGACTAGCAGAGAAGGACTAGCAAACCTTCGAGGATGCATATCCCAAGACCGTCTGTGTACCTTCACGTGGTGGCCCTGTTTATACAGAACACAGCGGATCGAACCAACCTAAATCCAAGGTGTGAGATACCGTGCTGAGGGATGAATGGCACTAGGGTCAAATAGTGTCACGAACGGTTCCTCTAGGGCAACGGGCGAAACCCTAGTAGTAACTTAGCCTTAACCCTGTGCAGGGGGCACCGCAGGGTTGGACACATCCCTTCCCCCTTACTCGTGGGACTTGAATGGAACCATATGACAAAAAAGAAAAACCAGACGACGGCGGGAAGTCTGAATCAGAGAGCATGCTCTCAGACGAAGACAGGACCATCGTCGGAAGCGAAAGTGACGCATCAGTGGGAACAGCCGGAACCACTGATACGATCACAAAACAGATTGCTGAACTTGGAAAAGTCCAGCAAGAAAGAAAAACCTCGGGAGCCTTCAAAAGAAAGCAGACCAAGGCAAGGAAAATGGCGGAGGGAACATGGACGCAGGAGAAGCCCAAAAAGCAGGCTCCTAAGGAACATGAGCCCAAAACCAATAAGGGGAAGAGAAACCGCTCGGAATCTCAGACCCCTCCTAAACCGAGCAAAAAACCGAGGAGTGGACCCCCACAGACCGGTTCATACAGCGAGGTCGCCAAAGGAACACGGATGGCAATTATTGACAAACGCCATCCGGAAATAACACTGAGCCAAGAACAAGCAGACTTGGTTCAAGAAAAACTGGTGAATGCAATTGATGCCGCCCCCTCAGGCAGTGGCACGAACTTGCAGTTCATCAGGACCACATTCAGCGGTGGCGTATTGTGGTTAACATGCGCAAACCAGGAGACAGCTGACTGGCTCAGGGGTAATGCAGGGGGCCTGGAGGGTCTATGGGAGGGGGCGGCTTTGACAGCAGTCGAAGCCAAGGACCTCCCTAGACGACCCAGGGTCATCGTATTTGTCCCTGGACCAGCGGATCAGGAGGAAAAAGTGCGAGGACGCTTGGGGAAGCAAAATGCCAACCTGAGGGTGAACGGCTGGCTCCTCCTGAGTCGAAAGGTGGAAGAAAAAGGCCAAATCCTGGCCTACTCCATTGACGAGGTCTCCCATGGGGCCTTGGCAGCTAACCAGTTCAGAGCTTACTACAAGCTCAACATGGTTACTTTCAGGGTCCTGGGGGGGGGCTCGCCGAGTGGGGAAATTCAGGGTACTTCAGGGGAACCTCCATCACAGTAAAGGGGCCTCGGCGGAACTTACTGTGATAAGAGGGAAGTATGAAGTGGCCCTTCTTCAAGAACCCTGGATTAACAGAGGTAAGATTATGGGACTGAATGGCATTGGTGAGTTGATTTATGACAGAACCTCTGACCATCCAAGAACATGCATTATTGTTAAGAAAGGTATAAAAGCCCTTTCACTAACTAAATTTTGTTGTAGGGACTTAGCGGCGGTCCTCATCACACTGGGGCAAGGAAATGGGACTAGAGAAGCAATTCTCGCATCGGCCTATCTTCCGATGACCCCAGACAACCACCAACCAGGGAAGTCGAAGAACTGGTCAAGTACTCCAGAAAGAAGGGTGTGCAGCTGATCATTGCATGCGATGCCAACTCACACAATCTTAACTGGGGAAGCACCAACACCAACGAAAGAGGTGAGTCATTACTAGAATTTATTACGGCTAACAATTTGAACGTATTAAATGAAGGAAATAAACCAACTTTCGCTAACTCAAACAGAAAGGAGGTTATCGATATCACGATTGGCACTCATTACATAAGTAACTTCGTGAGTAATTGGCATGTGTCCGAGGAAGAAAGCTTTTCTGACCACAGACACATATACTTTCAAATTTCGGGAACCGAACCGAAAATAGAATACTATCGTAACCCGCGAAAAACGAACTGGGAAGCATATAATGCAGAACTAGTTAACAGTTTAGACCGAACGATGGTAAAAATTAAGAACACAACAGACCTAGAGATAGCAGCAGACCTAACACAGGAAGCAATTATCTCAGCGTTTGAAAACAACTGCCCAACGGTAAGGAAGAAATCCAACAGGAATGTGCCCTGGTGGACAAATGAACTTGCCGAAAAACGGAGACAGTTAAGGAGGAAATTTAATAGAACTAAAGAAAATTCAGAAGAATGGACGGATTATAAGAGGGCCCTAACTGAATACAACAAACTGGTAAGGAAAGTCAAGAGAGACTCCTGGAGGAGGCACTGTGAGGAGATAGAACAGACTCATGAGTGTGCCAGACTGCAGAAGATTCTCTCCAAGGACCCTAATCAGACTATACACGCTATCAAAAAAGATAACGGACAATATACTGAAAATGGTAAAGAAACCTTGGAAGAGCTACTCAAGGTACACTTCCCTGGATCAATACCCACCATTCCGCCACAGAACTCTCCAGCGACAGAACTGGATAGACCACGTTGGGCATCCAGGATAGACTGGCGAACAGCGAAGGCAGTGGTAGATGCGGAAAAGACAGAATGGGCTATTAACAGCTTCAAACCATATAAATCACCGGGACCAGACGGGATTTATCCTATCCTACTCCAAAAAGGAGGAAATACACTGCACAACAGGGTAAGTGAACTGCTCAGAGCCAGCCTAGCTCTGGGGCATATTCCAAGAACCTGGCAACGCATCAGAGTTACATTTATACCAAAACCTGGAAAATCTGGACAGGACACGGCTAAAGCTCTGAGACCAATCAGTCTAATGTCATTTTTGCTAAAGACTCTTGAGAAACTTCTCGACAGACATATTAGAGATGGTATAATGGCTTCAAGTCCAATACACCGAGATCAATATGCATACAGAGAGGGAAAATCAACCGAAACAGCATTACATCAACTCATAAAAAGGGCTGAATACGTGCTGGAAAACAAAGAGGTGCTGCTGGCAGCCTTTCTTGATATAGAAGGAGCTTTTGACAACACCTCCTATGAATCTATAGCTAAGGCGACGAGGAATTTAGGGATCGATGCCACGAGCTGCAGGTGGATAGACTGCATGCTCAGAAGCAGGCTCATAGAATCAACTCTGATGGGGGAAACAATGGCAGTATGTGCAACCAGGGGCTGTCCGCAGGGGGGAGTACTATCCCCGCTGCTGTGGAACCTGGTCATGGACGGGCTCATCAGAACCCTACACAGAGGAGGATTCAACACCATAGGATATGCAGACGACCTGGTAATTCTATCCCAAGGTAAATACAACAGTACAACCAGAGACAGACTCCAGATGGCTTTAAATGCAGTAACAGGCTGGACTGTAAAAGAAGGGCTACGTATTAGCCCTTCGAAAACACAGATAATTGCGTTCACCTGAAGAAGGAAAAGGGAAGGACTTGGCCCTCTGACGCTTCAAGGTGAACCAATACGACTGTCGGATGAAGTAAAATATCTTGGGGTTGTCCTAGACCCAGGCTTAACTTGGAACCGACACCTTCAGCACGTGATCAAGAAAGCGGAGGTGACCTTCATGGTTGCCAGACGTACTTACGGCATTAAATGGGGACTAAGACCCAGCATGGTACACTGGCTATACAAAATGGTTGTCATTCCCAGGATAACATATGCATCTTTGGTATGGTGGCCAAAGACCAGACAATCCTCTGCTATGCTAAAACTAAGCAAGGTGCAAAGACTTGCATGCACTGGCATTACAGGGGCAATGAGGACTACTCCTACAGCGGCGCTGGAAACAATGCTAGACCTTCCTCCACTACATTATGTCATAATGTGTGAAGCAAGGGCAGCACTAACCCGACTGGAAAAAGCACTAGACCATGATGTGGCACATGGGAGAGGACACACAGAGATAAGGCAGGTGGGTGATGACATTTTCAAAATGCCAACAGACCAAATGACTACCAAATATATCTTTCGCAAGAACTTCGAGATTGTCATCAAAGATCGAAAGGAGCTTGAGGAAGAGAACGCACCACCACTTAGTAGAGCGAATGAACTGATCTGGTATACAGACGGATCTAAAAATGAACTCGGCACCGGAGCGGGCATATACAGCAAGACGAGCAAATATGAAGGAATCGTCTCGCTAGGAAAATACGCCTCTGTATTCCAAGCAGAGGTTTATGCAATACTTGCGTGTGCAAGGGCTAACAGTATGAGAGCCTACAACAACAGGCAGATCAGGATCTACAGCGACAGCCAAGCCGCCCTTAAAGCACTTCAGAGCTATAGGGTGACATCTCGGCTAGTATGGGAATGCGGCGAAGAACTTAGAAGACTGGCGACTCGGAACAGTGTAACACTGGAGTGGGTACCAGGTCATAAAGGAATCGCAGGCAATGAAAAAGCTGACGAACTCGCAAGAGTAGGATCGTCAACTCTGATGAACGGACCCGAACCTGCTGTGGGCATCCCCAGATGCTTAACCAGGTCATGGTTAAAAGGGTGGTTGAAAGAACAACACAAGAAATACTGGAAGAATACGACTGGGCAAATACATGGGAAGAAATTCATAAAAGAACCATCAGAAAAAGTAACGAAAGAACTGCTCTCAATGAGCAGGAACAAACTGCGCACCACTACGGGGCTACTTACGGGACACTTTCCCACAAAGGAGCACCTAAACAAAATAGGGCTGTACAACGGAGACCTTACATGCAGAAGATGCAAAAAGGATACCGAAACAGCTCTGCATATACTATGCAACTGTGAGTCGCTGGACCACAGAAGGCAGAAACTTTATGGTAGAACCCAAATGACTCCAGAAGACTTCTACAATCAACCAGCTAAGAACCTGTATGAGCTAATACAGGGAACGGATTGGCTGAATAGGTTGTAGTCAGAACACTAGGAGTATCCACAATAAGCCCAGGAGGCTGAGGTGGTACCGGCGAAAGGACGGCTCCGAAGGGAAAAAAAAAAGTATTGTTCGAATAAAAGTTTTGACGTTACAAACTACTCCTGTCAGATCAATAATAAAAACATTGACATTTAGATACAGAAGATATTGACATTTAGACATGATTTAGACCATAGATTTAGACTTCGTTTCTCGAGTTGTTGATGTTGCCACGGTAACTTTAAAACACGCGCGTTTTTTAAAGTTCGATTTAAACCTTAGAACATAAAGTAGTAAGGAAGGAGCGTGTGCTATAGGGGAAAGGCGGGTAAGATGACATACTTAGTGTTTGTTTCCACAAAAACTACGTCTATGAAAAGATAAATACAAAATTTTATTGTAAAGTGGTAACTGATAGTATTTTCTATGAAGTTAGTCATTAAGATTATTAGTGGTATAAAGCGCATTATTGCTAGTACAAAAAATAAAAATTTTGTTAAAAAAACCATCTTGCCCACCCGGGGCGGGCAATATGAAATACAATTTAAAACTAAAATACAGTAAAACCTCTATTTTTGGACACCTCTATATAGCGGACACCTCTATGTAACGGACAAAAACACATGTCCGGAATGCTGCAATGCCCATTTGTGTATAAACGACCCTCTATATTACGGACGCGGACATACAAATTAGTTACCAAAAGATATTATTTCTTTAAAAATTACCTCCATGTACGGACACCTTTCCAAATTTCAACGAAATTTAAGAATTTGTAATCTACCTACGTGAACGGATACCTTTATATATTTTTGCAAAAGGTCAGGTATAAAAATGTTTCCGGTTGACTGGTTTCTTGTTTCAAGCTTAAGATAGGGTGGGTTTGGTTTATGGGTTTTCCCATGATAGGTAAGATGTTTATGAAAATATGTACTTGTTACTGGATATTATTTACAAATTTTATTGCTTCTCAAATAATTTGGTCAGTCTATTTACACTATTTAGTTGAAGTTTAGTTATTGTTAACACAACATGCCAAACGAAAAAAGAAAACGTTTATCTTTAAAGGATAAGGTAGAAATTATCCATACGAGTGATAAATATAAATTAAGTGTTAGGAAACTAGCCGAAAAATATGGTGTTGGAAAAACACAGATTAGCGAAATTCTAAAAAACAAAAATGAATTTTTAAAGTCTTTTGTTGATGGTTCTAGTAATGACGAAGTTAAACGGAAATTCCCTAAAACTGAGGGACTTGCTGTGGATCAGATTGTTTTTGAGTGGTTTTCCAAAGTACGAAATAAGAAGATTCCTTTGTCTGGGCCATTAATTAAAGAAAAGGCACTAGAAGTTGCAAAAGAATGAAAGTGTGACATTTTCAAAGCATCAAATGGATGGTTGGAAAAATTTTGCAAGAGACACAATATCACGTTTAAGTCTGTTTGTGGCGAGTCTGCACACATCAATTTACAAGAGGTTGAAAACTGGAAAATCAAATTAAATAAAATCTTGGAAGACTATTCTGCAGAAGATGTTTACAATTTTGACGAAACGGGATTATTTTATAGAGCATTACCTACAAAAACATTTGCTCTAAAAACTGACAACTGTGCTGGAGGAAAAGCTGCTAAAGACCGATTAACAATTTTATTTTGTACTAGTATGGCTGGTGAAAAAGAAGAACCTTTAGTAATAGGTAAAGCAAAAAACCCGAGATGTTTCAAAGGAGAACATATCAATAAGTTACCTTTGGAATGGACGTCTAGTAAAAAAGCTTGGATGAACGAAAACATAATGAGTTCATGGTTACATAAGTTTGACAAAAAAATGGAAAAACAAAAGAGAAATATACTATTGTTTTTAGATAATGCAACTTCCCATCCTAACAATATAGTCCTTAAAAATATTAAACTGATTTTTTTACCGCCGAATACTACATGTGCCAGCCAGCCTCTAGATCAGGGAATTATACAAAATTTCAAAATTATATATCGAAGATTTTTAGTCAAAAGATTACTTATGCTTATGGAATCCGAGCCATCTCTAGAGAAAATATAAAAAAACATAACAGTTGCAAATGCTTTAATATGGATAGTGGCAGCTTGGGGAAAAGTTACGGCAAAAACAATAGTAAACTGTTTTTCAAAGGCTGGATTTAAAAAAGCTGGAGACCCAACTGATGATGGCCAAGAAGAATTTGAAAATAATTTTACCGACCTATCCACTTTAATACCAACTGAAATGGGTTTGGATTTCAACGGATATTCTTCTATAGATGAAGAACTAACCACTGAAGATTCCGATTTTTCAATTTCTAAATGTGTTGAGGACTTCCTGGCGAACAGTGATGAACAGTCTGATATTGAAGAAATTAGTGACGAACAACAAGCTCCTAAAATTTCCAGCCTTAGTGAAGCATGTGATAATTTAAGGGATCTAGAAAAATTCTTTTTTGTAAGTAACAATGTGAGCGCTTACACAAAAATATCAGAGATTTTGATAAATTGTGAACACGACTTTTTCGAAAACAAACTAAAGAATATGAAGCAGACTACAATATTAGATTTTTTTAAAAGATAATTCACATCATATGTACATAATTGTATTTTATAATTTTTTCAAATAAAATAAATTTTATAAGTGGCAGTTTTTTATTCTTATCTATGTGTGAAAATGCTTATTACTAAAAATTTGTACAGAAAGGATTAATAAAACTTCCTATCGTTTTTATTAATTTTACATTTTTGTATTTACTGTAAAAAATATTTTTATTTTTCAATTTTTCAAAAATCAAAGACTTTAAAGGTTTATATTACTAAACCGATTTAAGGAATTTTGGATAACTTTAATTTGCAAGACATTAATCGAACTTCCTTTATATTAAAATTGTTAAACCTCTTAATAACGGACACCTTCCAATAACGGACAAAAAAAAATTCCCCCTAGCTGTCCGCTATTCAGAGGTTTTACTGTAGCTACCATGCTACTCAACAAAGAAAATAAGCATCACTAAAATATTAGTCCTCAATTTTTGCACAGGTCGCAAATAAGGATTTTTTATTTTGGCGACACACCTGCGCACTCTGCATGTGCCCATTTCTTACAAAATTGGCACCGTAACCACGATTCCTTAGATTTTGACCTACTGAAGAGGTCATTACAATAGATACATGCACAGTCATCTTCTTCGTCGCTACCAAGGAAGGGATCTTCTTCGCCACTTGAATCATCTTTCATTAGTTTTTTCCTTACTACATTTCTGTTGCTCTTCCTCTGTTGCTCTTGTTTCTTCCCATTTTCTTTTTCGAGAAGGGTTTTGAGGTAGGGACTTTCGGTTAATACATCCTGATAGCCACCAGTTTTGCGCTTAACAGCTTTTCTTTTATTACTCTGAGGAACTGGTGACAGATCCTTTAGGATAGCCTCAATATCAATTTTTTCTTTAGTGGATGGGCAACCTTGGTCATTGTTTGCTGACTCTTGCATATAATGATCATCGACATTTGGTAGTTCTTTCAGTAGTAGGTGCATCTTCTGGCAAATCGGTAGATAGACTAGGCAAAAACATATGTTCTGGAAAAATATTGGAATTAAAAGGTGATATTCCCGTTGAACGAAAACCACTTGATGCATTCTCTAATGTTGCTGTTTTTTCATATGCTTGTTTAAAAAGTTTGGATACTTGATAAATGCTAACAGTCCGACCGGGATTCTCTCTCAACCATTGTGTGACTGCTTGGTTATAATACTTATGGAGGGGGCCAAAAAATGCAACATCCAAAGGTTGGAGGCGATGTGTACAGTGTGCAGGCAAGCAGAGCAGTATCACAAAATTCTTCTTAGCAAATTCCAAAGCTTCGTAGCTTTTATGACTTGAATGACCGTCAAGAATTAATAACGCTTTATTCTCGAAATTTGGCCTGACATGCTCAACAAAATGTCTCACCCATATTTGGAACAAATCCCCCGTCATGTAGCCAGATTCATTGTGTAGTTTTAACGTCCCTACTGGTGCTCCGTCATACAAGGAAGGATTAAATCTTTTCCTGGGAAATATTATTGCCGGTGGTACGTATGTCCCTCCAGAACTAAAGCAGGCCACAACGGTTGTATGGACACCTCTCTCTGCGCTTGTAAGAGCGCCAACTTGCCGTTTGCCTTTTCTAGCGAACACCTTAGGAGGGACTTGAACAGTTGTTAGCGCAGATTCGTCCATATTGAAGAACATTGTGTTATGAATCTTATGTTCTGCGATAACTTGTTCAAGTTTAATGAAAAACTTTTCCACCTGGGGTTTATTGAAAGCCTCAGCTCTAGCAAGAGAGGTGGCTTCAGGGAGACGCAATGACAATTCAGCGTTACGTTGCCGGAAACCACGTAACCACCCTTTCCCAGCCATCTTATTCTCTTTATTAAAAGAATGTTTTATCTTCTTTTTTTCAGCAACCTCGTATGCAAGCTTTCTTACGTCTGTTGTTGTCAATCCAAAAAAACGGGATTCCAAGTCCAGAATATGGTTAACTATTGCAGCTTCCACCTCTCCATTGAGTACTGATTGTAAGGAGCCCAAATGTTTTGTGGCATTTGTTGCAATTTTGTTTTTGTTAAGACCTCGACGGCGGAGGGTGGCAGTTGGTACGTTGAAATGTTTACTTGCTTTCAACCAGCCCATTTCTCCATTACGAACAGCTTCTAAAGCTCGCTCCATGTCCGCAACATTCCAACTACCCCTAGTCGTCTTTCGTTTATAGGAGTAAACCATCTGAAAGAGTTCTCAATTAGATATAAAGAAAAAGGCGGGCAAGATGACATAGTAATTCATTTTACCCGCCATCTTGCTATGTCGTCTTACCCTCCTTGTTGTTTCACACTACTAATACTCGTAAAAATTAAACAATAAATAAAAGCAAGAAAACAATTTACGTTGTATGTCGTGAACATTCGTACTATTACTCCAACCTATTCAAAGTAGTGTAAAAAACAAAATTTATAGGTAAAATAGTAATTTGAACTATTACTTACATTGGAATCACAAACACCCTTCACACAGATAACGCACTAACTACGTCAAACGTGCATCTATGCACATCAGACCACACTCAGAACAGTGTTCCCAATATTTACGCAAAATAGTAAGTATTAGAGAACTTGAAGCCGGTTATATTTTCTGTAGGAAACAAAATCCATTTTGCCCGACTATGTCGTATTACCCGTCGCTCCCCTATCTCCCATAATAAATAAAAGAGACAAAGTCGGCCATTTTGGATAACCATTTTATGACTTATTGTTTGTTTGGTCGCTGTTTAAAAGTTGGTTTTTATGTTATATTTTGCCGATTATTACTAACTCATATGTTTTAGTTAATAATAGGATTTTCTAAGGTTAAGTTGGTTTTTCAGTTACGTTATATGTATAATACTCTCAGTGATATAAATATAGTTTTTAAGACAATGGTTAGTTGTAGTGCTTGTGGACGTTCAAAGACTGCTAAAAACGACGCTTTGAAAATTACTTTTCATCGGTGAGTACATATTATTATAATAATTATAATCTATAGATGTGAATATTGGTTCTATGTTAAAAATTTCAAAAAATACACACCTAAATTTTCACTTCACATGATATGACATGACATGGGCGTATCATTTTGATGTTATTGTAAATAAAAAATTAAATTTAGTGTAAATAAAAATTTAAATGTACCTATGATTGTTTTTTACTTTCATTATACCAACTTCAATATCTATAATGCCATTAAAATAATGTTTTGATAAACTATTTACTCGTAACAATGTTCAATTACGTTATGGAAAATATTAACTCCATTTTATAGAAATAGTTTTATCCTAATTAAAATTGGGTACGGCGCCACTGATATATTCTATTCTGCGGCGGCCATTGTGGATAACAATCCCGGTTAACTGTCCTTGGCGTAAGGATCCTTCCTTACTACTTTATGTTCTAAGATTTAAACACGCTGAGGCGTGCTTTAAATAGGTAAAATGGTTCACCAATAAAAAAAATATATATTATTGTGTTCAGTATTATTAAAAGCCAGCAAGTCAGCTTCCAATTTGTTTCACCTTTAGATAATTTCAAGAGCTTTCCAAATCGCGACACTTCTTTCCAAAGTAAAAAACCCACACAGTATTAATGACAGTTTAAATAACGAAAAACGTCAAAACTCAAGTTACACACAGGCTTTTATTTATTTACGGATGACGTCTAAGAAAATATTGGCCTAATTTTTCCTCTTAAATAATTCTGGTATAAGAGTTTCCCTATTGCTTGAATTAATTGCGGGAAAATGGTATTTTTTGAAGAAAATTCACATACTCAATAGGGCGATTACAAGTGAAAATTTCTAGGAAATTTTAAGACCATTAATTTTCCATTTTCTACGATTTTATCAAAAGATCAACTGCAGTACGATTACAATTTTAAACGATGAAATAAAACAATTTAATTTGTAAAAATTTACATTATATTTGAACCTATGTTCAACTTAAAGTTGTGACGCGTTTCGCTAACACAGTAGCTTTCTCAAACGAGTTCAAATATAATGAAAATTTAAACAAATTTAAATTATTTTATTTTATCGTTTAGTACCTATGGATCTTCATCAAGTAAAAGCCTCATCTATTCGATTCCAATTTCACCTACATAAAGGTTTGTGTTTTGCCCTAATTGCGAAGTCCTTGACATTTCCTTTCAACGAAATTGGAACAGTGCTTTATAAACCTGACACTTTCGATATAGTAATAAAATCTATTTCGGTGTCTTTTAAAGGCGACATTTTCCTTTATTACTGTTTCCTCGGATTTACGTAACATTATCTTATTGTGATACTGAAATAAAGATTTTACGAGGATACTAAAATAGTAAATCAAAATAAAGTAAGTAAGATGTTGATAATAACGAAGATAATAATAATAATAGCTAATTTTTGCAGAATTACATCAAAGAGTGCAACAAAATACTGCTGTACAATATCGTATATTGTGGAATAGTGGCAGTGCTTCAAAATTACAATCAGTAATTACAATTATTGAAGAAAAATTTTAATGCCGATTGTCAAGCCGAGCAAAAGCAAAAAAAGGAATCACCGGACATTTTACATCCACTTGTAACTTCGTTGTGGATAATGGTAAGATAAGTTATCAGTTCAAATAATTAAACTTAAAAACTAAGTGAAAAGTTCTATTACAAATAAACAGAATGTCTACGCAAATTAAACTTATACATATTAGAGAAAACCACATGAGAACACTTTGAACACAGTATACCAAAACAACCAGTAGTGCATCTCAGCTTCGCGCATCGCTTGTACGCAATAATTTTATTTGGCCTTGAAACGGCCATTCGGGTTTAGATACGAGGTCCGTATTAACTAACAGTTCTACTTTTTGGACAGGGAAGGATTAGTATAATTCAAAGTTGTTAAATTAATGTTTCGAAGAAAATGTTGAGTAGATTAATGTTGTGAATATTATATAGGTAATAAACAATTTGAACATGTTACAAGGAAAAAACTCTAGATAATTTAGAATCGGCAACAATAGCAAAACAAATTGTAATAAAACAGAGGATATACTTATTGATTTTTATTAAATACTTAGTTAAATTTCATAATCCAATAATATTTAATTAAAAATTAAGATTACATTTCATTAAATATGACGCCAAATAATTAACCTATCCTTATTATAATAGAGATCATGCAAGGCCTATTTTTATTAAATTAGAGATTGTCACAATACCTTGTCTATACATCCTGGGAGCTATCATTTTTGTGCATAAAAATAAACATAAGTATACCACTGGATCAATGATACACAACTATAATACAAAATACAAAAACCTGATTAGACTAACAAAAATGAATCAGTACCCGCTAGGCAAACAGAATTCTATTACTGTGAGATATATAACACTCTTCCAGTATTATGGAAAACTTTACACTTGAAAAATTAAAATTTATAGTGAAACAGGCGCTTGTAGGGCAGGCATTTTATGAGATTGAGGAGGTATTCGATTTTGAATGGCCCAGATCTTCATATGAAGATTGATCTACTCTTTTAAATTTAATTAAATAAATAAAATTCCAATGTAATTGTAAAATAAATGTAATCATGTTGGATTTATGTAAATTAATTTTAAACTTTCAGTGTGTAATGACGTGTCTAAACATGTTGTGTTTGTTTATTTATAGGAGTAACTGGCATATTATATACATAGATAAATTTCTCTCCACATCTAAATAATAACGCACAAATTATTTTCACATATTTAGCTGCATAATGATATAAATTCTTCACACCAGTGAATAATAAAAAGAATTTACTCTCGTTAGCCAATCACATTCTATTATTATCAGAATTCACGCTAAAATGAATTAATATGAATAAATCAAATAGTCTCTTTAAAACGTAAGAACGCAAATCGCTTCTGACAGCGCATCGTTTGAAACGTCAAAATAATTATAAAATCATAATTTTACGTATTATAATAGAAAAAAATGGACAACAGTAGCGATAGTGAATATGTACGCCTCCCGGAGTTAATTTCATTTATAAATGTAAGGGTTCCGATTGAAAATATGAGTTTCGTATATATATTTACTCTTTACATTTTTAAAAATATGCTCAATAGCCTAGTGGTGGTTGAATGGCGCGGACGATCGAGGTTCGATCCTCACTGGAAGTTTTTTCTTTTTAGTCGTGGAGAAAGTATAGTCTTTTACTTGTGTAGAATGGATGATTCCGAAACTCACTCGCTGCGCTCCCTCGTTTTGGAAACTTCATCCGCGTGAATAATAGCCATCATTCTGCACACGTTAAAGAATATACTATTCTATTTATGTGTATTTCTATTTCAGTGTATAATATAATCGAATTCTTATATACAAATTTATAATAAATAAAACAAAGAAAAAAAGGGAAATCTAAAAAAACTTTTTTTTCATATTACATAAATATGATTTACTTTTACAAATCTTTGCAGCACAAACTACACCTGCTTTAACTTTATTCATCTTATTTGATTACTTTCACTCAAAAAAAAATTTTAAAATCACACCACGCCACTGCTTACGCGACTAAGAACCACTTTTCGAATGTGAGGTTAGAATACCTTCCTAAGTTTGGTTTATGCTTCAAACATTGGCGACTTAAAGTTAAGCTACGATTGGACATCTTTGATGCATTGAGCAAGCGAAAAATCGAACTTAAGTTGAACTTATTCTTAAGTTATACTTAACGTGATTTTCAAGTGTGTTGGGCAAGCCACCCTAAACCAAACTAAACTGTCTCTAAACCGAAGTAGAATATACGCCGTCCTGAGAGGTTTCTAAACCAAAATGGCGAAGTACTCGGGGGTTTTCGAGGTCGCTGATCACGATTATGATGTTCAAATTGACACCCTGACCACCTGGGGCTCAGGAACGCCGAAGAACGTCATCTCCGTGGAACACTCCCAGAATTCGTGCGGGGAAGGAAAAACACTTGGCTCCCGGGGGTTTTTTGGGTCGCTGAATTCAAATATGGCATCGGCGAACACCCCCCGCACACCTGGTGCGCCCCAACCTGGACGTAGACGTCCTCTCCGAAAATTTTCCTGTCAAGAGTGTCAAAAAGAACCCAAAAATCATTGTGGGGGAGTTTTATGGTTCGCTAAAGCAGAATTTGACGTTGAAAACGGTCCCCCGAGCACCTGGTGTACTGCAACCTGGACCTGAACATCTTCTCCTAGGCTTTTCCAGACACATTCGAAAAAGACGAACCGAAAATCGTTAAGGTTTTTTTTTGGGTCGCTGAATGCAAATATGGCATCGGCGAACACCCCCCCACACACCTGGTGCGCCCCAACCTGGACGTAGACGTCCTCTCCGAGAATTTTTCTGACACATTCGAAAAAGACGAACCGAAAATCGTTAAGGGGGGTTTTTTGGGTCGCTGAAGCAGAATTTGACATCCAAAACGATCCCCCGACCACCTAGTGCACCGCAACCTGGACCTGAATGTCTTCTCCGAGGTTTTTTCAGACACATTCGAAAAAGACGAACCGAAAATCGTTAAGGGGGGTTTTTTGGGTCGCTAAAGCAGAATTTGACATCGAAAACGATCCCCCGAGCACCTGGTGCACCGTAATCTCGACCTGAACGTCTTCTCCGAGGCTTTTCCAGACACATTCGACGTTCAGGTCCAGGTTGCGGTGCACTAGGTGCTCGGGGATCGTTTTCGATGTCAAATTCTGCTTTAGCGACCCATAAAACTCCCCCACAATGATTTTTGGGTTGTTTCTGACACTCTTGTCAGGAAAATTCTCGGAGAGGACGTCTACGTCCTGGTTGGGGCGCACCAGCTGTGCGGGGGGTATTCGCCGATGCCATATATGAATGCAGCGACCCAAAAAACCCCCGGGCGCCAAGTGTTTTTCCTTCCCCGCACGAATTCTGGGAGTGTTCCACGGAGATGACGTTCGTCGGCGTTCCTGAGCCCCAGGTGGTCAAAGTGTCAATTTGAACATTATAATCGTGATCAGCGACCCCGAAAATTCCCGAGTACCCATTCTGGGCCAGTTCTGACTCTTTCTTACAAAGTTATTAAGTTGTCCGAAGGGCGTCTCAAAAAAATGCATTTTTCGAATGCATTTTTGGCTGCAACAATGCAATTTCTGATTTTAGACAAATGAAAACTAGGTAACTTTTTTACAAATAATTTTTGCAAGCGAATGCCGAAAACCGCATTCCGATCGGTGCTGCCCGAAAAATTATTTTTTTAAGGCCTTTTTTCGCGTATAATGACGCGACTAAGAGATGTCTAGTTGCCCTGGTAGTAATTTTTTTTCTAGGCGTTTCGTCCGATTCAGTTTGAAATAAAATGTCACTTCCAGATATTTCTAGTTTTTTCTCCGAACAGTTGTACTTTACCTTATTGGAGAACTCTTCTATCAGCAAAAGCGACTATTTTTTTTTTATTAATTGAAAGGTCCTCTTTAAGGCGCATGTCGTCCACAGTTCGTAGGTTTTTTTAAAAAAAATTTTTAATGTATAAGCGATTCTTCATGAATTCATTTACAATATTCTCCAAACTAAAAAGTTGTTTATGATTGAAATTTATCGAAAATTTGGGATGATCGTTTATTTCGTCAGTGAGTGTTGCTTAACCTCAAATAACAGAAAGTATATGTCCAAAATGGATAAGTTTCAAATTCGAGTATTTTTGGATACCCTCCTAGCACTAAGTTACAGTATTGTTATTTTGTCATATTATAATTTTTAAACATGTTAAATTGCATATTTGCTGGTCACAACTTTTTTGATATACCTTGTATAGGATATAAAATTTGAAACAGTTTGTATTTTAAACAAATATCGCGATCTAATTACAATTAATCTACGGAGACATAACTCCCGTCCCGTTAACGCAGCACTTATTTCCAGCAAAATTTTCAGACTCGAAATGCTGTTATTTTTTTCCGTTGAAGAATACTTACATTTTATTTTAATACACTATACCCAACCAACAATCTACATGCACATTATTAATATGTATTACTAAAATTATAAAGGTTTTGTTAGTGAAAAAAACATTTTTAAACAATAAAGTGAATTAGTAAAAAGGTCTATTATAGTTGTGAGTTGTTTAACATAATAAAGTTAATAATGTCAATTTTGACACCGTTGGGTATTAACAATTTGCTTGGAAGTCACAGTAGCAATATTTTAAAACAAACTGTTACTTTGACACCGCCTCCGAAAATTATTCGAAAACATTATGACGGACATGATAATCAAGATCACCATGAAGAGTAAGTACCTGTGATTTTATTATTATGGAGTGAGTTTCAGATAACTATACACCATGTTATTTGTAAGATGCGATATAGGAATTCCTGTACAAAACTGTCAAACGCCAGCTAACTTTTTTACCAAATAGTGTTCATAAAAAATGATAACAGATATGGAAAAGAATGGATAGTTATGTTTAAAAAAGTCGAATGCCTCTTTCATACCCCTTTTGAATACTTTAAACATCGTAGGGAATAGCCAGCAGGGTGAGGGTACGGGAAATTTGGAAGCTAAACCTGAAACTTTAAGTCACTCCTTGACGTGACGAGGTAACGTCACATTTTTCATAACCTTTATAAATATATCAGTTGTGAAAAGTAGTTATGTAAAAACTTTTGGTAACTGTTTCAGTTTCAACATAGAGATACCACATGAGTTTCAAAGAATAATTTATCAATTAGGTACCTACTGTCAAAACTGACAATAATTACCCCATTATTTTAATTCAATAGTATTTTAAGATTTATGAACATTGGAAACAACATTATTAAGGACACAGTTATTTGAAGTAAGTCAATTTTCTGGGTGAATACTTCATAGTAACAATACTTCTAACACCATTTGAATCCACTTTAATATTATCAAAGGTAATACCACGAGTGCTTCAAATTTTATCGATAATTATTTCTTTTCCACGAAAACTTGTTTATTTGGCAAAAATATGAAAACAAACCGATTGATAAAATCACGAGTCCCTTAGGACGAGGGATTTTATCTAAATTCGGTTTTTTTGAATGTTTTCGCCTCAAATAAACAAGTTTGAGTGATGAAAATAAAAACTATGTGATAAAATTTGGAGAAAAAGTTTTATTTGGGAAGATTATTTTTTTCATCTATTGTGGAGTGAAATTTTGAATCAAATGTTCAATATTCCCTTGGATGATGGCACTGAATGTGTTTGTGTTCATTTTTCAATAAACGTCGAAGCACTTTTAGTTGTCAATAATGACAAATTCAAAGTAAAATTTTGACGTTTCAATGTAAACAAGGTATTATCGATGAGGAAGCAGAATTATCAGTATAATACCGAATGATTGGCTAGAATAATGTATTGCTATTGGTTAAAACCACCAAAATGTCAGATTTTGACAACTGAAAAAAATGATTATTGTAATTGAAGATTATATTAAATATCATGAAAGCGCGGAATTAGATAAAACGTTGTACGTAAACACGTTATGAAGGGAGCGACATTGTTCAACTCGCGTAATTTGCAAAACTCGCTAGCGCTCGTTTTGGCAAATATTACGCTTGTTGAACAATATCGCTCTTTTCATATCTAGTTACATAAATAACTATTTCACAATTTTTGTCTAAAAACATTAAATCTAAAATAAAGCGGAACTTTTATTATCGTTTGGGACACTGTTTAGCAGCACACGAAAAACAATTTGAGCATTTAATTAAATAAATAAATTTTTGAGACAAATAACTTTGCTTTATAATGAATTTAATGTTTTTTATACATAAAGAACTAAAAACAAAAAAAAAATTCACCACAGCTGCGAATCCAACCGCCATAATTCAGGTCAAGCTTTTAAATTTCCCGCTGGCTATTCCCTACGAAGTTCAAAGTATTCAGAAGTGATATGAAAATGGAATTCGACTTTTTTAAACATAACTATCTATTTTTTTATTCAACCAGAGTAAATTTAGGAGAATTCAGAGTTCATTTATTGAGCTTATTTTTTAATGACCTTTCCAAATCTTTTACTATTTTTCATGAACGCTATTTGTTAAAAAAGTTAGCTCGCGTTTGACAGTTTTGTACTGGAATCCCCATGTCGCATCTTATAAATAAAACAGTGTATAGGATGTTTCATTGAGAAAGGGAAATAGTTGAGTTATACCAAGGTGATTTACAAACACCCCATTGTTAAGTATTTCGATCTTTGTAACCGTCTTGTTGATTCTGCTCATTTACTTGTAACGAAATATATTTAGTACCTACTCATATTTTTCAACCACAGTCAAACTGTAAAAAAATTAGGGTTCTTTTTTAGGCTAAACAATAAATTCAAAAACGTATTACTTCTTAATAGGTAAAGCTCCTAAACATATATGAGCGATGGCTCATTCGATTGGTGAAATTGAGATGAAAAAAAAGCATTTAGGTTTTTTTCAATAACTCAAAAATGATTAATATTGCAGGACTTTTGGAGAAAGATCTTTAAAGAGGAGGAAAATGCAATAAAAAAGCTCCAACTCCCGGAACTCTATCTCTATTGTTTTCAATTTTAATGCAATACCGAAAAAAGGTCACCCCGAGTCATTTAGGGTATGGACAAATAATTTTTTGAGGTATTAATTCTTAATTGGAAAATTTTTAAAACTTAGGTGTATTCGAGATACACAAAGAACTCATTGCAGTTAAAAAAATATTTATTTATTTGTGAGATACGATTATTCTTGTTTTCAAATATGTGTTTTAGTTTTGTGGGCTTGTGTATTGCAGGGTGTTTTTAATAATATTAACTCTAACAATAATTCGTTAGAATAAATCATAAAAAAACTTTATACCACCCTGATAAGGAAAATTTTTAACATTGGTCACAAAATTTGACCACATTCTGCTGAAATTTTAGCTACACATTTCTCTGCGTTTTGTTGCACTAAAGTACCTACTATCTTTTACAATTGGGCTCTTCCAATATTATGTTGTCAGAATCCCATTGACCCCTTTTCCAACCGTTTTTGCACATACGTAACTCTAAGAACTTACTATATTTAATGCAATTTTTCTGATCGTTCATTCTTATTTTCAATGGCTTAGATGTTAAAGCTATATAAAATTTCTCGTATTCACAGTAGAGATTGCAAATTTACCGAATTTTAGTTTACCGGTAATTCGGTAAATTATTTAAAAATTTATCGAATTACCGGTATATACCGGTTTTTTTTTCGACATAAAAAAACAAAGAAATAAGCCACAAAATAAAGAACCAAACTTTAATTCTTATTAAATGATAACAACAGAAAAGTAAAATTCTAGGTGAACTTATGGCTTTTGGCTTATTCTTTATTAGGCACATTATATTTTTAAGTACTGGTTAAGTATTGGTAGATTTGAAACTAGTTCGAATATTGAACTCAAAGCCAGTTCTTTTTGATAAAATCAATAAATAACAAATTTCACGATAGAAATATACTAACCTAAATATAGATATTACTCTACCTGCTCCACAAATTACATTATTTGAATCGTCAGGAGTATGAATTATGGAGAGTGATATAAATTAACAAATAAAGTGTGTTTAGCATATTTTTTATATTTCATAATTTATATTCTAGAGTTTTTTTTTTCTATTTTTGCCTATGTAAATGAAATTCTTATTTTCAAAAAACAGCGCTTTACTATAGGATTCAAAAAATTGTTTTCAGATACCACTACACGAAGAAAAAAAGCCGCAGTATAGCCCTAACCGCCCTAACTCTCCTAGCATTCTTATTTTTCCTTCACATTTTACAACAGTGTCTTCACGATCAAGTAGAAATGCAGTCCACCACGACAGCTTCAACAATAATACTCAAAGCCAATATTCAAGCTAAAGAAGACGCCCAGCAATTAGATCAAGAAGAACTAGCGAATATCGAAAAAATACCCAGAGATTCCGAAGGCGACGAAGTAGAAGTCACGACCGCTTTTGCGTACGTGGAAAAGTTTGTTCCCGCAGAAATGTCAAAGGAAGAAAGCAATTTGTATCAGTACGATAAGATTCACGTACCCGTTAAAATGAAGATGGTGGAACATCGTTCTAACATCAAGAAATTATAAAGATATTATTTCACACGCACTTTCCATGTTTCATTAATATACGACTGTTTCGGACTAAAGGTGATGACAAATGTTTAGCTGGACACACTTACAATCGCCTTGAGAAAATACAAAAGTAAATTCGACTAATATTTTATTTCATAGAAAGTCCTTCCAAGGCGTGCATTCGCACTAAACTCCTGCCTTGTGTGTATAAGCTCTCATCTACTCATTACTTGGATAATTGATATAAATTATCTAACTTTCCTTATAATTAAAACCATGTATAAATACGTGGTATATCCACAAAATAAGTTTCATTTCTATTTTTATCCACGGTAGCGCTGCAATCGCACCTCCAAGCATGCGCGGCAGTTACTCTGACTCAAGGAGAAGAGAAGTTGGATGTCAATACTTCCTCCAGGATCTCTCCTCTCCTGTCCGTTTTTCTCCCGGATTGGCGGTGCTGAATGATGGACTGTTGCCCACCTTCGTGAGGGGTGACGGGGGTTCATCATTTATTGACATAACAGCGTGTGATGAATGGCTGGGGGAAAGAGTGAGTAGTTGGAGGGTACTGGAGGATGAGGAAAGCTTGAGTTTACATAGGTATGTGGAGACGAATATAAGAGGAGGTAGAAAGGAATTGGTGGAAGAGTGGGGATGGAAGTGGACGAAGGCCGAGGCAGAAAGAATGAGGAAGAAAGTAAGGGAGGAGATAGGAAGGGGACTTGGGCATGAGGTAGAGAAACTGTATGATGTGATACAGGGCGGCAGGAAAAAAGGAAAAAGGGGTAATAGGCGCAAGTGGAGGGCTAATTACTGGTGGGATGAGGAAATGGAGAGTCTGTGGAGGGAGTGTAAGGAGGAACGAAGACGAATGTTGAGGGGGAAAGTAGGGATGGAGGGAATAGGGGATACAAGGAGAAGAAGGAGGAACTGGAGCGCAGGGTGGAGAGGAAAAAAGGAGAAAGTGGGAAGAGTTACAGGGGGAGTTGAAAAACAACCCATGGGGGAAGGCGTATGAGATAGCGGTGAAAAGAATGGGTGGAAACAGGAACGTGGTGCTAGAGGAAGATTGGGAGAACGAGATTATAGAGAAATTGTTTACAGGCGTAGAAGGAGGTGGGGAGGGCAGAATTCGGGAAGCCCAGAATACTAGGGAGATAGGGAAAATGAGAGGGATAAGGTCGGTAGAGAAGTGGGAAATAGAGGGGGGGGGAGAAATGTTAAGGTAAGGAAAGCCCCAGGGATAGATGGCATGAGAGGTGATATGGTGAAGAGGCTGTTGGATGACAATGGGGAATACTTTTTGGAACTGTTTTACAGGATACTGAGGGAGGAAGAGTTTCCGGAAAGGTGGAAGGTGGCCAGGGTGATCCTTGTGAAGAAGACGGGTAGGGAAGGGAAACGGGCGGGGGACTACAGGCCCATCAGCCTGCTGTGTGGATTGGGTAAATTGATGGAGGGGATAATAATGGTTAGGATTGAGGAGGAAGTTGATAGGAATGGGGGTTTTAGGGAAAACCAACATGGGTTTTTAGAAGGGAAGTCAAGCATCTCAGCGCTGGGCGGGGTGGTGGACTTGGTGCAAAGGGCTAGGCAGGGTAATGGTAGGAATAAGAAATTGGCCCCGCTTGTGTTCTTCGACGTGGTGAACGCGTTCAACAGTGTCAGTAAACGGGCGGTTTTGAGAGCGTTGACAAAGCTTGGAGTAGTGGAGGGGCTAGTTAATCTAGTAGAAGACTACCTGACGGGGTGTGCGATAGTGGACACTAGGAAGAGAAGGTATGGGACGGAGATTGGAGTGCCCCAGGGCTCGGTTCTGGGACCGACGCTTTGGAAGTGTGTGTTTGATGAAGTTTGTGGGATAGCATGTGAAGAGGGATGTGAGATTACGGTGTATGCGGACGATGTCTGTCTGGTATGTACGGCAAAGGGAGAGGTGGAGATAGAAAGAAAGGCGGAGTGGATGTGTAGGAAGATTGTGGAGAAGATAGAGCGGTGTGGACTGGAAGTGGCCGAGATAAGACTGTGGGGCTACTGGTGAAGGGGCGGAGCAAGGCAAGGGAGGTGAGGGTGATGGTGGAGAGAAACAAAATTCGGATGGAGGAAGCGGTGAAATATCTGGTGGTGTGGTTGCATAGCCAATTATCCTTCAAAACCCATATGTTGAAGGCTGCACAGAAGGCAAAAGTAAGGGCAGCGTGGCTGGGAAGATTGATGGGTAATGTAAAAGGACCGGGAGAATGGAAGAGGAGGATAATTGGTAGTACTGTAGAGCAGAGTATGCTGTATGGCGCGGAAGTGTGGGGTGAGAAAGCAGGGGTGAATGCGAGGGTTAGACCACTCCTGCGGGTGCAGAGAGGTATACTTCTGAGGGTGGTGCAGGCGTACAGGACAGTGGATGGACTGGCAGCAGCAGTGCTGTTACTTATTTATTTATTTATTTATTTGGGATACAAACAGGACAAACCCATAAAAGTATCCACTAATGGTTACACATAATTTTACAAATTAGGTAAAAGAGAAAATATAAATATTATCATATAACTACATTAAATAAAAGTAAATACAATTATACAAGAAAAGAGAAAAAAGAGAGAACAAGAGTAGGTAATAAAACAAAAATTAAGTTTGCAAAAAATAGTCTTTCAGTAGTTTTTTAATCAAATCTGCACTGTGGTAAAAAATATCCATTTCGACAATACTGGACAATTTATTATAGGTATTTGTTATTCTGTGAGCAGGAGAATTTAGAAAATAATTGGTGAGTGCCTGATGAGTGATAAAGGTGTAATTGTTTCTGGTTGAGTGGTTGGGAATACGAAGTGTTATGAAGTTTGTAAGTTCAAGGCAATCTATATTGTTATTGAGGATTTTATGAATAAACAGTACATCCGCAATTTGCCTACCATGCTCTAGTGAAATTATTTTTAAATTAGAACGAATACGTTGCCTATCCACATCGGGATAAAATTTTCTTTTACAATATGAAATAAACTTGTTCTGGACTGTTTCTAATTTTGAAATATAGACCGAATAGCGCGGGTTCCAAATAGTGGAACCGAATGTTAATATACTATTTACGTATGCCATATATAATGTTCTAACGGTAAGAGGATTTTGAAGTTCGAAACATGTTCTGTATATAAAGCCCAACTGCTGATAAGCTTTTCTAGTTATATTACAAATATGCCGATCGAAAAGTAATTTAGAGTCTAAAAGAATACCAAGATCCCTAACAGTATCTACAGCGTGTAATACGCTATTAGAAATTTCATATGTATTGTAGTTCAAGTCTGAATAACAACGAGAAAATTGTATATAATTACACTTTGAGACATTTAAAAACAAATTATTTCTCAGACAGTAGTCGGATAAATTGTCTAAGTCTTCTTGCAATCGAACTCTGTCGTAAGCACATGAAATTGAGTGATATATTTTCAAATCATCGGCATACATAACAAACTTAGCAAATTGAAAGCAACTAGAGATGTCATTTATATATAAATTGAAAAGTAAAGGACCTAAATGGGACCCCTGAGGTACTCCTGAAGTAGTTACCACAGCCTTAGATTTAAAAGCACCTAAAATTACTTGCTGTGACCTATTTCTGACATATGAGTCGAACCATCTTAATAAATTACCATGTATACCGACTTCACAAAGTTTTGAGACAAGGACGGAATGATCTATTTTGTCGAAGGCGTTACTGAAATCAGTATACACAGAATCGACGTTATGCCTATAATTTAGACTTTTAAGTATGTATTCAACATATAGGAATAAGTTTGTATCTACCGAACGTTTTTTCATGAAGCCATGCTGTTCAATGTTAAGTATGTTTTTGACGTCATGATAAAGAAAATCAAAAATGATACTTTCAAACACCTTACTAAAGATGTTTAATTTAGAAATAGGTCTATAATTTTCAACTTTATTCTTGCTTCCAGATTTATGAATTGGTGTAATAAAGGCTGTTTTCCATGTATCAGGAAATTGACCTGAACTGAGAGATTTATTGAATAGCAAAAATAATGGCTCTATTAGCGATTCCTTACAATTTTTAATAAAATCAGTAGGTAATTCATCTGGCCCAGGACCTTTATTGGGTAAATTTTCAATTTTTTTATCAATAGTTTCACGAGTAATTGTGTAGTTAGAAATATTCAGTGATGTGTTAGTCTACATTTTACTAAAGTTACTAGCATCACTACTTACAAAAACAGAAGAGAAATAATCTGAAAATATATCACAAATTTTCTGTAAGTCGGTAGTAGGGCCCTGAGCAGTGAGCAAGTTATTAGGGAAATTATTTGCTTTTCTTTTGCTTTTTACAAATTGCCAAAAATATTTAGAATTATGAATAATATTCGTTTCTACAGTAGTCAAGTATTTTTTATAATCTTCATTTATTAGAAATTTTGATCTGCCTCGTAAAATTTTGAATGTTAAGTAATCTAAATTATTATGGTATTTCTTCCATCGACAGTGAAATTTAATTTTTTCTTTAATCACTTTTATTGTAGACGAAGAGAACCAATGGGGGTATTTTTTATAATAGCTGGGATATTGAGGTACATGTAAGTGAACGATCTGATCAATAATATTGTAAAACAGATTAATTGCTCTATTTATGTCAATTGAATGGAATTTAGCTGCCCAGTTAACACTACATAAAAGTCGGTTGATTTCGTGATAATTTGCCAACTTAAAATTCCAGCGATATTGGTTAACAACTCTAGTACAAATATTGAAAGGAATATCCATATCGAATTCCAAGGTACAGTGGTACTGATCCTCGGGAACTAATGGATTAGATGAAAGACGTACATTTTTGATTGAAAAACTACTGCTAAATATGAGGTCTAGAGTGTTGCCAGATATATTCACATTTGGGTTATACTGAACCATATCAACCAGAGACATAGTGTCGACTAATAAGCTAGATCTAGGATTAATATAATTATTTGGCTTACAATAATCTCCCTCGTTCAATAACCATTTAATTTCAGGAATATTGAAATCTCCACATATGACAAAAGTATCGTTAATATTATTCAAGTAAATATCAATAAGCTTAGTACAGAAAAAGTTTAATGCAGCCATGTCTCTGGGATGTATGTAAACACACCCTATATGCACCTTTCGAAGACCGCTAAGAGGAACGATGGTGACCCATACATCCTCTGCTTCGGACCGCCAAGAATCCTCAGCATAACTAGTTAATTCTTTGGAGACGGCTATGAGGACACCACCTCCTGTATGTTTTGTGGAAGAACTCGTTTCCCTATCTCGTCGATACACTTTGTATGATGATGAAAATATTTCTTCACTTAATATGGATCCATTTAGCCACGTTTCCGTGAGACAGATGACATTTTGCTCACAATTTAGTATATTTTGAAATATAGTGGTAATTTTTGAATTTAGTCCACGGACATTTTGATATAAGAAAGACAGCGTAGAATCACCTGCCATATCAGTGATTAAATATATATAAATTAGGTTGTGAGTACAAAGTTATTGACGGTCCTATTCATTGGACTTGATGGCTAGAGCCAGACAGAAACGCTGGAGGGGTGCGAGCAGAGAGGAAGTACAGGTATGGATGGATGAGGAAATGGAGAAAAGGTGGGATGAGTATGAGGGCGCGCTAAAAGTAGCGATTTGGAGCAGGAGAAATCGGGTGGACCGGAAATTTGGGGAGGTGAAGTACTTCTTGACGCAGGTGCTCACAGGGCATGGGTCGAGAGTGAGTTACCTCCACAAGATTAGGAAAAGAGAAACTGAAGTGTGCGAGAGATGTGAAGTGGAGGGACATGTGTTTAGATGCTGGAAGAAAGAGGAAGTTTTGAAGAAGTTAGAGTATAAACTGGGAGGGACGGTGTATTGGGATAATATGGTGGAGATTATGTTGAGGGGCGAGGAAGAATGGATGGAGATAAGTGGCGTAGTAGAGAGCATGATAAGGGAAAGAGAAGGACTCGCTATGGCATGAGAGAGGTAGGAGTGATAGAAGGAGGAAGATGAAGGAGAGTGTGTGAGGGACCGCCGCCTGTCTTGAAGTATGCTTGGGTGATGATTCCAAGGGAGTAACGGCTAGTTGGAGGTGGGTTTGGTTGGTAGGGATCTCCGTGGGGATAAGTCCAACACTGTCTGGGTACTGGTAAATGACCCAGTCGAACATGAGTTTCCCATCTCGGCTCGAAAAAAAAAACAAAAAAAAAGGAGAAGAGAAGTACGCCATTATCAGATCGCTGCTTTATGTCAGCCTTAATTGAAAATGCCGCCGCTTGTGATATTAGATCTGTGATCTGTTTTCTCGATGCGAAGAAACGCAATGTCCTCCGTGACATATAGCCAGGGAAGTAGTAGTTGCTTTTCAGTAAACGATCTTTGTTGTTTGATTTTCAAATACTCTGTAAGGCATTATAATAGTATTATACTATTACCTTTGACATCTATAACACACTTAACTAATTTGACAATTTATTTGCATGAAAATGTGAATAAAGTAAAAAACTTTACAAAGCCGTCAGGTTTTTGTAAAATAAAATTTTAGTTTGTGGTTAGATGTAGTGATGTCACTGTTATCGCATATTTAACGTTTTCTTCACTGAGATTGATGTATTTGTGCGATATGAAATATTTCTCTAGTCCACAATTATGCTCTCAGAGCTTCTGGGCGGATGATATTTACCTTATACTGATGAGGCGCAAATACGTCGAAACCGGTCTATTGTCCTTTCCAATTACAAACTAAAATGGTTGATTCTATCTTGCAGATATACTAAGCCCAGTTTAACTTAGAACTTTAATTCAATGTCCTTCGTGGCATATAGCCAGGGAAGTAGTTGTCGCACCTTAGTGAACGGTCTTTGCTCTTTGATTTTCAGATACTCTGTAAGGCGATATAATAGTATTATACTATCACCTTTCAAATTCAAGTTCAAAGATATATTTGTGTTTGGGTGTGTTCTGCTGGGTTTCGAATCGCTTAGCACTGATCTGGGTGAGCTTTCTCACTGAGTAAATAAGTTTTATTATTGTTTATAATTCATAGACAATGGTTTTATCCATTAGCATTTGTTTTATTTCATTATTAGAATCGTGCGTCAAAAACGGCGTTGTGCTTAGAGATCGAAGGGAGTTCCAAATATGTGAGTACAATTTTTATTTGTGGAATTTATAAGGTTGTGTTGCATACAATGACCAAACCGTTTAGTTTATTGACTTAAACTACCTAAATATTGTTGGTTTCTAGTTAAATATTACTAAGAGAAATAATTATTTCAGTTATTTACCAATGTCAATTTTTAGTTAATTTGTTTAATTTAATAATACTTTTGATAGACTTGATTGCTCATTCGTTTCTTTTCAATTTCTGGTACGACATCTCACATCCGCCTCTGGTCTAATACTCAAGTATTATATTATTTTATTTTTTCATATCATTTTTTTTGGACTTACATTTTATGGTTAATATATTTTACTACTACTACTAGCGTGCGGAAAAGTCCACTTTTCCGCACTCATCTTAGTGCGGAAAAGTAAATTTGTCAAGTTTTTGGGGAGTATACTGACATTTGAATATTTAAAATATATATTTGTATGATTGTATAGTTTGGCAAGTTTATCTGTAGCTACGGGGCGTCGGTAAGAGGGGAGGAAAAACATGGCGTATATCTGTCAAACGTACAAATGGCGTACGGTACCTATTTTACCAAGTAAAACTGAAATTACAAAGGTAACTGACAATACGAACACCACTGGATAAATCAATATCAGTCAATTGACGAAGTGAGAGGGAAGAACATACGCACGCGCTTGCCAATAAGAAGTCACCTGGTCGATAAAAATCACCAATTATGTAATCGGAGGGTGTGGTCATTATGGTTTTCGTACAACGTTGCCAGAGCTTTAAGAATCCCATAACAAATTTGGAAAAGTGTTCTCTTTTAATATTCATAAATTGGAAAATAATGTTAATAGAATAAATCCAACGAAACAAGCACATTATAAAATGAACGTTCAATCATATTTTTAATATTGTTAATAATAAAAAGACCCATTTATGATTATTATCTCTACATAATCAGTTCTTCTATTTTTTCATAGTTAAACATGGCAATGTCGAATGTTTCGACTGCATTCCTTTCACGGTTTCAGATAAACTTGCCAAAGTGTAGTTCACCAAATGACTGGAAAATTAATAAATTTATTATAATTCTGCTATGATTTTCAATGGAAAAAAAAGTTATTTTTCAATCATTTTTTAATGGCCCTGGTATAAGCCTCATCAAATGAATGTCAAATAATAATAATTAATTTGTTGATATATATTTAATAGGAAATGTTTGTTTATGTTGACTTTTGCGCTTATTTCCGCATGCTAGTAGAAAAATAGTGTACCTAACACGGGCGTAAAGTGACTTTTCCGCACGCGATTGCTGGCCGAACTCGCTGAAGCGTCTTCGGCCATCTGCAATAGCGTGCGGAAAAGTATCACTTTCCGCACTAGTTAGGTAACCTACTATTTTTATTATATAAAGGCGGATTCATGCAACGCTCATTATCATTACATATTCATTATATTATAACTACATTTACATTAGAAAAAGTTAATTACTATAGTTAATTACTATAGTTTCCTATATGATGCTCATGCAACCACATTATTCACATTATTGAATTTCAATTACACTATTGCATTAAGAAGTTGGTCTACTTTCAACTATAAATTATAATTACATTATGTTTTTAGTGAAAACCATAGAGAAATATAATATACTGTCTATGTCTATATGGTAAAAACCATGATATCGTATGCGCCAAAAATGTTACAGCTGTCATTCCGAAGTCTCCTTCTATTTCAAGCAGCCACTAATACTTTCAAAAGTAGTGAAACTGATGCTGAGAGAACCTCATTACTTCCAAATAATTGCAAATAGCTGACCTTCTAGCACAACCACAAACGATTCAAATAATATGACGTTTATCAATTGCCAGTATTGTCAGTTCACAATTAATTCGTTCCATGAACTGGTTTGATTAGGGAGTGATAATGTAATTTAAGTGTAGTGATAATGTAATGAAATAGTTATTTATGTATCAAGACAGTAAAGTGATTCCTCATCGGACGAGTCTGAAATTATGAAACGAGCGAAGCGAGGCGAATAACAGGCGAGTCCGATAAAGACACTCTACTGACGTGGTGCATACAAAATTTTATCGCCAACTGCTCAGAATTCAGAATTATAAGAAACTGAGGTATATTTCATTGCATTTTATTATGACAAAGTAAACAGCACATATAGAACAAATCTACTGATTATTTGTTATATTTAAATTGAACGTACACCCTGAAGCATTATAAAAGTTAATTCATGAAGTCAAAGGAGTTCCAACAATAATTTGTTATAAATAAATCGCAAGAAAACTATTATGGAGCCGTAATAGGGAGAAGCGTGACACTGACAGATGATGATTTTCGAGTAATGTCAAAGTCAAAATACTTTACCTGCCGCATATGTCACTTCATCTGCCGCAAATGCGGCAAATAAAGTAAAGGAAGGTAAACTGTTTGTTAACTTCCAGAAATCAATCTGATAATTGGCGGCTTTACTGACGGTTTGCGATAAATCGAATTATAATGCACGTTGCATGAATCGGCCTTAATATATTTATTTTATTTTTTTATCTTTTACATCTTAAATTCTCTAATTTTTTGTAAACTAAAATCATTTTTATTATTTTGTAAACACGGCATTACGTCTATCTAGTTTCTATACAAAAAAAGGTTGGACTTTTTTTATAGAACGGCGCCTACGAGGGTGAATTAACATCCCCTGGCAATATATTACGTTAAATTTCATGTTTCACACCTACTCAAACAGAATTATGAGGGTTTAAGGTCATCACATTTGGTTGTTTGATAAACTGATGGTTCTACAACATGTTTTAGGAAAAGCGGCCTCTTTGAAATCATCCATCTGATAAATTTAGTAATTTAATAAAAAATTGTATATCTACTGACATTTAATTAACGTTCTCAGACCTACACCTACTGTAATATATTATGGCGTAAACTTTTTTGTGTAATATGTTGTTGGGAATGGTTAATCTGATAATTTATATATTAATATTTTATACGGTGAGTGAGTATGTGAAAATTATAAAATAAAATCAATGAATAACAAGTGTGGAACAGCCAAATGGAATAAATTCGGTAACGAATAAATGAGGGCGTGTTGGGAAAAACGCTTAGACACGTCAATTTGTATTTTTATTTTGCATTTTTTTCAAAACAAGAAATTATATAGGATGTCTCATGTCCCAATGGCCAATACCAACTTTCTTATTTTAAATGCAGCCTGTAATTTATTTATTACTTTTTTTTCGGAAAATTTTAGACATAATAGAGTACACGCATATTTCATATTTTGCTTGGATATTAATTTATAATAGTAAATATTATGCAATGAACCAAAAATTTATCAATAAAAAAGAAATCTCTGAACAAACGAAAATTAAAGTTTTTAATACCTACCATATATAGACCTGTACTAACATATGGATGTGAATCATGGACTCTGTCAAACTCACAAAAAAGTAAAATCCAAGCCGCGGAGATGAAGTACCTGAGACGAATAATAGGAGTAACAAGGAGGTACAGAGTTCGTAATACAAGTATAAGAGAAGAATTGGGGGTTGAATCAATCTTGAAATTTATTGAACAACGACAATTAAGTTGGTGGGGACATATACAACGAATGAGTAATAGCACACAAGTAAAAAGAATATACGAAGCAAAAACACAGCTAAAAAGACAAAGGGGAAGACCCAGGCAAACAGGGAATAAAGAGGTGGGTAACATAATACAACAAAGAGGGAAGACATGGAAAGAAGCAGCTATATTAGCAAAAGACAGAAGAGCATGGAAAACGTTTATATATGAAAATTAAAATTAAATGTAAACCCGACACCTAACGGTAAAAGGGTGTATAATTATATACAGTGTGTCCGCGTAAGTTGGCTACATATGGAAAACTATGTTAATATTGATTTTATGAAAAAAAGGTATTCTTCATAAGAAGTTCTGCATATTCTAAAACCCAAAATTCAACCATCAGATATTAAATGTTATCAGCCGTATACGCGGTGGGTCAAAAAACATGATTTTTGTTCAAGAGTAAAGTACCTTCATTTTTGACCATATCGAAAATGTTTAATAAGAAAAGATGGAAAAGGGGATTAAATAATTTTGAAATATTGTTTATTTATTATAAGAAAATATTATTTTTACATTTTCTCTGCGTTAACATTGAAAGTTCAAGTTTGAAAATTAATACATTATTAATCTAGGAGGCACTTGTCAGTGAACGTCAAAACGTAATACCTCGTTGTGATATTGTTGTAAAGTTTTATTTTTGGAAGTATTTGTTCATAAAAAGGTAGAAATGCCAGCAACATTAAGTATGGACGATAAAATTGAAATTGTGTTAATAGTGGGTGATAAGTATAAAACATATCGAGAAGCTGCAGAAATATTTAATACCCGACATCCAGATAAAGATGTTCATTTTACAACAGTACGAAAAATTTATAATAAATTTAGGACTTATGGAGATGTACATAATAAATTTAGCAAAAAACGTCAAAACAAAGCAGATAATGATGACATTGCATTAGAAGTAATTCTCTCGACAATTGAACATCCTGAATATTCTTTGCGACAAAGAGCATCTTCAATGACAAATGTCGTAAAAAAACTACAGTTGCAAAGATCCTAAAGAAGAACAAATTTCACCCGTACAAACCTCAATTCATTCATACGTTAAAACCAGGAGATCATGATAGACGATTTGAATTCTGTTGTGACATACAGGGACACTTAGATGATAACCAATTTATGTCAAGACAAATTATTTTTTCAGATGAAGCAACATTCTCATCAAATGGGACAGTTTCAAGCCAAAATTGCCGTTGGTGGAGGATACTAATCCAAATTTCACATTGAAATCTCGGGACCAGACTTCATTCAAAATAAACATCAAATAATTGGACCTTTCTTTTTTCGAGAAAACTTGAATGCGGATCGTTATTTGTGTTTTTTAAACGATAAAATAAGTGATTTTCTTGACAACCTTCCCCTAACTGAACGTCAGCAGGATGGTGCCCCATGTCACAGCAGGTTAGATGTACGTCAATACATTGAAAATCTGTTTAATAGAAAAATTATTCATCGTTATTCGGAAATTCCTTGGCCTCCGCGGTTTCCAGATTTAACCCCACTCGATTTTTTTGTGGGGTTACTTAAAGCAGAAGGTATATCTTCAAAAGCCCTTTCGAAATATTGACTTATACTAATCTCCGGATTATTATCAACATTATTCGAAATATTTTGTTCCATATTCATATGCCTTCTTTCCTGATGTTCATTTAATGTAACCGTTGGAAATCTGCCGTGTTCTCCTAAATAATTGAAAACACGAATAAATGTTTTACGGTTTGGTAACCTTCGGTCAGGGAACCTTCTTCCGTATTCAGTTTTTGCAGCTGTACCATTACCATTACAAAATCCATAAATAAATAAAATTTCTGCGTATTCTCGGTTAGAAAATTGATGAGGCATAATGATTTAATACTTACTAGGCAAAAAGAAAATACTGTAGGGAGTTCAAAACATCAAACACTGTTTGACAGAAACTAGAAGCAAATGACACACACTTCAATATGATGTGTCTATTCCATAGCCTACTTGAAGTATTATCTAGTTTATACGAGTACTTTTAACGTTTTTTGAAGTATAAATTTATTTTAATTTTTGTAGGTTGGACTTTCTTCGTTTTAGTCGACGTAAATTAGATATAATAATAGCATCTAGGAGAAAAAAATTATAAAGTTTTAAAAATTTGGGTACAGAGTCTTAATAGCCATCCAAATATGGATCAAAAGAGTTCCTACCTCTCAGAAGGGTGCTTCATCCCCTTTTGCTTCAAAAACCACCCTCTAATGATATCTCCTGCCAGTTTTTTCAAATTTTCTTCAAAACCGTTACCCTGACAAAAAAAATGTAAAGAACTTAATTTATTCTATGTATTCTTCTTCATCTTTCATGTCCTATACATTTTTTTCCTACATCTAGCCCTAATTGCAAAAATAGCGTTTGAAGTTGGTTAACGATGGTAAAGAGAAGACAAATTCACTAAAATTACGATGATAAAAGCAAGCATATTTACAAAATTTTAATCGCGAGACATTTTTAACGCTGTTACAGAGCGTCCAATTAGTGCTGGTGAACGTACATATATTGTAGATGGGGGCAATTTAATTCATCGAGTGGTTTGGCCGAAGCAAGGGACATTTGCAGACATCTACACCGCTTGTATTAATTTCATTAAAAAACGGTATGGTCAACGAGTAATCGTAGTATTTGACGGTTATTCTGAAAATATGGAGAGTACAAAAGGCATTGAACGACAACAAAGACTTCTAAAACGAATATCTTCTGAAATAATATTTAACGAAAATACGCCTGTTCCTGATTCACAAAAAAAATTTCTGAGCAATCTAGCGAATAAACAACGTTTAATTAATCAACTGCAGGAAAAATTAGAATGTGCCGGCTTTCAAGCTCTTTCTGCCACAGATGACGCTGATACGCTAATTGTCCAAACTGCTATTAAGGAAGCTTATAATAGTTATACGGTTGTTGTCGTGGGACAGGATGTTGACCTTCTCATACTTATAATTGCTCTTTGTCCTCTTGATAAAGATGTTCGATTTTTAAGAGATTTTCAAGGAAATATCAAAGAAAGGGCATATAGTTCTGTCGATATTCAGAACTCGGAAGTTCTTTATAACTGTAAAAATAACATATTATTTGCTCACGCATTCAGTGGATGTGATACTACATCGTCATTTTTTGGCAAAGGAAAAGCACACACTGTAAAGTTGATAAATACTAGAAGGGACTTGGACGATGCTTTGAATATATTTAACAATCCATCATCGATGAAACCTGACATTGTTCGAGCTGGAGAAAAAATTACCCTTGCTTTATACAAGGCACCTCGTACTGTTACATCATTAAACCAATATATATTCATTTCATTTAACAAATTTGTGGGTAACTCTAATCAGGCGGTGCTGTTATCAAAACTACCACCCACATCTGCTGCTTTAGAACAACATTCGTATCGCGTTTTCCAACAAATTCACTCCTGGCGTGGAAAGATTTTGAAGCCTAATGATTGGGGTTGAAAATCAGTCAGAAAAATTTTGATGCCTAATCCTACAACGGAGATACCAGCTCCTACTTTCATTCTTAAATTGATAACTTGTAACTGTAAAAAAGGTTGTGGAAAACGATGCGGTTGTGCTAAGGTTGGATTAAAATGTTCAACAATGTGCTCCAGTTGTCATGGACAAGGATGTCTTAATTCATTGGTAGAGGAAGAATTACCTGAAGATAATCCAATTATTGAATAAACAGTTGTTACTTTTTAATAATATTGTATTGTAGTAATAAAAACATTTTTGAAACTTCTTTTTGTTTTTATTGCTAGGTTTGTAAACAACAATCTGCTTTTTATATTACATTTTTCTGTGGTCAAGGTATTTTAAGTTATCACTTGTTTTTGCGTAACTTCACTATTTTATCTAAATTTGTGAGGTTAGGATGCTATATAGCGAAAATTTGTATAGAACATACATGATGTAGAATTTTATAGCAAATAAGTTAATTCCTTTTCATTTTTCACGTCAGGGTAACGGTTTTCGAGATAAATGTAAAACACTAGCAAGAGGTAACATTGAAGGGTGGTTTCTTAAGCTAAAGGGGATGAAGCACCCTCGTGAGAGGTAGGAACTCTTTTGATCTATATTCACTTGCCTTTAGAGAGTTCATACCCAAATTTTTAAAACTTTATAAATTATTTCTCTTGAAAAACCTAATTAACGTCGACTATTTGGACAATGTTAGAATTTCTCGTTTACTGTTCATGTCAATTAATGAAATTTATAAAAATCTCTCCGTTTTTTGAAGTATAAATTTATTCCTCGTATTCTACTCTTGTTATTTTAAATGTAGAAGTGCATAGTTTCCAGATATATATCCTTATACAGGGTGTTCGAGATATTCGAAACATACTGAATGAGTATGTTCTAAGTACGGCCCTGTAATCACATTTTTAGTGGTCTGTACACGTAAACATACAAACTCAATTGAATTTCTAGGATGCTTCTCTAGATGCATTGAATGGATTCCATTTCAAGCTAAAAAATAAAAAAAACCTCTCCGATACCATTGTTAACCCCCAAAACGTGAATAAATTATAAGTTTGACGGTGAATTTTTGGTAGTAAAATTGTCTGCGGAAAAATAAAAAAGAGATAAGTAGATTCGATTTTTCATACCCTTTTCAATTATAAAGAGCAATTTTCAAAAAAGCTATATACAGGGTGTTGTTTTTAGGAAAGACGAGTTTTGAAATTTTTTGTTAAGCCGGACCTGCATTATCTTTTTGGAGATGCTTTTGATGGAGTCTCTAGGTAATGGTTATTACGTGTACCAAATCTCAAAATAATATACAGGGTAACTCGGAAGTTATGAGGTTCGAAAGAAATAGGATAAATTTATAAAACACCCTGTATCTCGGTTATAAAGTACAGCAGACACATTAAATATAGGTTTTTGGAACCACCAAAGTGATCCCCATCAACAGTTAAAGTTAGGCCCTTTCCCAATGAAACACCCTGTATCATAGTCCGGAACTGAAGCTTCAAAACTACTGAATGGTAAGTAAAATGTCTTTTTAAAATTGATTGATAAAAGTCTATTATGTAGTATGACCAGAGATGGAGGATATGTGGAAGCATTAGCAAATTAAGAAAACAGATTTTTCATTAGTACTGATAACAACATAATAAATTATACAATTTTGTATTCGTTTAAATGCTTAGTTAAAATATTACAAATTAGTGATTAGGTAATCATTTGAAAGGTCATCAGCGTTCAATAAAAATGAAGATATGTATGTTTGTTTTGATAAAAGTACATTTGTAAATTATTATTGTTTAAGATTTATTTGATTAAATTTATGAATTATTATTAGGTCACAAAAACTCAGAGCGTGATACACGAATAAGGACGTAAACAAATGACGTCACACCATGGGGGCAGCCATCTTTATGACGTAAAGCGCGTTTTGGCGGACTTTAAAATTTTATGATTTTTAAAGTCGTTTTAAAAGTAAAGTTTATATTGTTTTGAAAAAATAGGCATGCAAGGTGTTAGGAGACCTGATAAAGCGTCAATTCCCACCAATAGCAAAATTTATGCTTGTACCCTATTCATGTGCAATGTCCAATACCTATCTTCAACTGCTTCGGAAATATTAAGTGTTTTCAGATTTATTTTACAAACTCACTATTACATTCAATACTTATTTCTTATTTTGCTCTTGATGTTGAGATAGTAAGCAAAAACCGTTCCTGCGTTCCTTTCTACTGATATGCAATAAAAATGATACAAAAAAAGTTTTTTTATTTCCGTATAAAACTTGTAGCCTTAGCAACTTGTTGTCTGCCTGCATGAGAGTAGTTATCAGTTTCAGTACTATAGTCAGCTATAATATACCAAGAACATTGATCATTTGCAATAGTTTTGTCATAGATTTCGAAAGCGTGCAGCTTGGTAACAGCCCGACGCAGAAGGCGAAGGGTTGTGTTACCTTAAAGCAATAAGCTTGAGAAAAGTTATGGCAAAATAACTAAAATTTATCAACGTTCCAGGTATTTCCTTAAGATAATTTATGATGCAAATGAATTTTAGAAATATTTAAGGAGTGTTATCCTCTATTAATTGGTCGATTAAATTATTATTTTTGTTTCCAAATCTTGAAACCGATATTTTTTATAATTGTCAAATTGACAAGTTTACTTATTCACAGGAAATATTTTCAAATTACCTTGGAAGAGCTGAGACATAAATGATAATCACCCATGGGGTTCTTATCAGTAGTAATAACCCAAGGACATTGATAATTGTTCGAAAAAATCTTATGACAGATTTCGAAAGCTTGTTGCTTGGAAACAGACAGACGCCGTAGGCGGAGGTATGTTGCCTGCAAGCAGCAAGCTTGAGAAAGTTGTCATAAAATTTTTGAGCATTTATCAATGTCCGAGGGTTATTCGGATAGAAAACTTTTCGCTAATTATGGTATAACAACCAAATCGTGACATGAGGAAATTTCATTGGTTCTTGGAACTGTCAAAAATTTTTCAGTGTAATTGATGTCTAATTGGCTATTTTTGAACACGTCACTAAAAATAGACAGTTTTAAAAGGTTTAAATGCCAAAAAAAAATTATCGCTTGAATTTCGTTAACTGTATAGTTTGTCTCAAAGTATATCGTCTTCGTTTTTGCCGGCAATCATTAAATTAATGTACCAATTGCAATAAATCATATGACCAACAGTAGTGATCGCCAGTGGCGGACAATGTAAAAAGGATCAAATTCACAAATATCTTTCTTTTTGTATTTTGATCATACATCCTTTGTTTTTTATTTACTATATGAAGAACATTTCTCTTAACTTTTTGTCTTTTTCCTCCTAAATGAGATTATTAAATACTATTAAGATAAAAAAATTATAACCAGGCCCGCCCTTGCCTGTCATTCGACTGTTGTTGGGTATCATTTCAGGTAAAATTATTTTAAAAAGGTCGTAAATAGTCGTATTTATTTTAAAAGTGAAGATGATATACTTTGAGACAAACTATATGTAATAATATCAGAAAAATGGTTCATTTAACGGAAATGCACAAAATAATTTAACAGAAATGCACAAAATAACCGTTCTACAAATGATTGGTTATGTAGATAACACACGGACATACAAATGGAAGTTTCTTGCTTACTTCACGAAAAATTCCCAAATATTAGCAAACAAAAGAAGTTTCACTAATTTGATCATGTAAGACAGATGAAAAAGGAGGTGCCCATGCAGTAAGTGATGATAAGAAATTGGATATTATGCCTGAGTTTCAAGAAAACTCATGGAAGACACGGTAACCAATCACTCTATATCTGAATCAACATTTAATTGATTTGACTCCGCTAAAAATATCAAACTTCCCTATAAAAACCTTAGTTCTTGGATAATAAAATGGAATCTTATTTTAAAATATCCTGTATTTTTTTTTCCATATTATTTTCATTATTTTTATAATTTTTAACAAAACATCACCCATGATAATGATAAAAAATATAAATGTCATCAAGAGCAAAGTTTTGTTAAAAATCCAAACATAAATCCACCAAAGCTCCCTATAAAAACATCCCCTATTCTTCCTAAAAATATTTATTCAAAAAATTCTAAAAACAACCATAAATCTCCTAAACAAAAAAAGGTTCCACCAACTACGTTTTGA
This sequence comes from Galerucella tenella, assembly GCA_910591685.1. Taxonomy (NCBI): domain Eukaryota; kingdom Metazoa; phylum Arthropoda; class Insecta; order Coleoptera; family Chrysomelidae; genus Galerucella; species Galerucella tenella. Next base: position 36,395 of record CAJUYH010000179.1, on the reverse strand, counting down.
ACTAATTTTAACACCCACCCACAATGTATTCATTATAGAAGCCGATTGGTCTACAGGAAATGTGTCAAATGCTAATGAGGTGTCTTAAAAATCAACAGGACACATCTTCCAGTTAATTGCTATACCAGCGCGGCATGTGGAATGGAAAAACTCGGGCTTCATTTCAAGTTTTGTTATTTGAAATAAATAATATAAAATTCATAGTGAGTGTGGATTAAAAGTTTATATTTTAATTGTGAAAATTCAACTAGAGTGTTTATTAAATAAAGTAAGTAGGTATACATGAAGGTGGTTAGATAGTATCATTGAAACAGGGTGTCACAAAAGTATTTTCATTTTTAAATTAAGTGAACTTAAAAAATGATGTTCAGGTAGCAATAAAGGTTTAGGATTCAAATCACGAACGTTTTTTTATAACGCTTTTACTGGGTTTAATTTATTTATTACTTTTATCAGTTTTTTCCAATATCTTGACCAGGATAATCGGGATAAACGGTTAATAATCCTCCCTATATTGTAAACAACGCATTTTGACACTGTTTTGAGGGACATAAGTAACAATTACCAATAAAGTAACTACCCTTGGGTGGTAATAATTTATGCTATGTAAAAAGTATTTCTCATTTATTTATATGATTATAAATAGTGCAATTATTACAATAATGAACATTATTTACATTAATTGGATAAATGTTTTCTCGTTTTTTCTCAATTTGTATGAAATAATTTCTCCATCTCTTCCCAAGTCCAGAAATTCAGCTATTTTACTTAAAATTGAAAAAATCGAGCTTTTCCCGGCAGACTGGTTTCCATTTTGATATTTGCCTTTGTCAACCATGATGAATATGAATGAATATTTTGAACAAAATGACATTTTTTCACCGAACCAGTTTGGTTTTCGCAATGAAAGAAGTAATACCTTAGCTATAAATCAACTAATTGAGTTTGTAGCTGAAGGCTTTGAGAATAAACAGAATACTTATGCTACTTTCCTTGATTTGACAAAAGCGTTCGATTGCATTTCTTTCGAAATCCTCTATAAATAACTAATTCACTACAATTTTCACCAAAGCAGTGTAGCTCTTGTCAAGTCCTACCTGGAGGAGAGGGAGCAATATGTTTTTTTCAATAATGTGGAATCAAAAAAGCGGAGGATTCAGTACGGAGTTCCACAGGGCTCTGTGCTGGGTCCTGTGCTGTTCCTTATTCACATCGCCAATGTCATCACTCTGCTTATAATCTTATTTGCAGACGACACCACGCAACGTTGATACGTTACGTTACCACCCCTCAGACCCTATACTGCAATGGACCCAAAATAAAGATGACCAGATTAAGAACTGGTTTTTGGCTAAAAAATTGAATCTAAATGCCGACAAGACACATAATATGAACTTTACTTTGCAAACTTCTTCATCAAACCTGGAAAGTCAGGAATCGGTGTTAAGTTTTTGGGGGTCCACTTGGATCCAGGGTTGACTTGGAACATTCATATCCATCATCTAAGCTCCAAGATGTCCAAAATAACTTTCCTAATAAGAAGCCTTTCCAAAAATGTATCCAGGGACACCCTACTGTCGGCTTACCATGGATACTTTAATTCCAATTTATCCTATGCAATTTTAAACTGGGGTCATTCTCCCAATACTGCTCAAATTTTTAAAATACAGAGACGTTGTGTCAGAATTATCGCAGGATTCGTAGGGTTTAAATATCGAGATTGTTGTAGAAATAGTTTTAGGTTACAACGTACAACAATTTTAAAACCAAAGTCAAAACATATCTTTTAAAAAATGCCTTCTATTTCATCGAGGGGTATTTAGAAAGTGATTTCAATATGTAAATGTATTCGTCTTTATATTTTGATGTTTGTCTTCCTATGTATTGCTACCATTAGTATCTTACCTAAGAAGCTTTTAGCTAGTATTGTTATTTTTTATATTAATTGTAACATTTTTTCTCTCTTTGTTATATCTGACCTGTAAAAGCACTTTAGTGTAATACTTTGCCAATAAATTAAATAAACTAAACATACCATACCAATCTTTTAACGTTATTTTCATCGATTTCACAACTTGGCCACTGAAAATTTTTATTTTTACCCGGACAACTAATTTGATTATTTTTTTGTGAACTTTAGTTCAATTCTTCTGTAGCAATATTTATGTTTGAGACTTTGATGTAGAAAAGATAATGGGTGTAAATGATATTTTTGATCCGAAATTTCAAAAACTCGTAGGATGCAGCAACTGCTACAGGGGGTATCAACTTATGCCAGATGTGGCACCATGCTTTTTGAGCATTTTGATTTTTCATTCACGTTATTTTATAATAGAATGAAATTTTATGCGCTTATATCAAATGTAAACTGTTCTGCAGAAATACTTTATTCAGTCGACATATCATTGAATTAATAAGGTTAGTAAAAAAATGAAGAATTGTAGTTTAGCTGGAATATCTGGGAGTGAGTCAGATCAGAGGGTCAGGGGATCTGGATTGTATAATTCTTGATTGGCAAAAGTACCGGGTGGTCCAATAAGCCGATCTCTCGGCTATATATCAGAAACTATTCATGTTATAACTTTAGGAGAAAAAATTCCTTGGTGAAAGTGGCGAAGATAAATCGCTGGAAATAACTTTCAAGTTTCTAGGTTAACCGTTAGGGGGCGTAATCTGCGTAGAAAAATTCAAAAACCAGTGAAATATGCCCATTTATACCCAGTGTGGATTAAGTAAACTAGAAAAAGGTCTAAATTCCGCAGAAATTTGTTTGAGCACTTTTATTTTATTTTTCCAAATAAATGGTGGGGGAAAGTGGGAAAGTGTTTTTGTATAAATACCTATAACTTTGGTTTGAATCAACCGATTTTAACGAAATTAGTGTCATTAAAAAGAGTGTAGACTGATTAATTACATTGTAGTGTGTGACACCCTATAGTTACAATAGTGTGTCACACCCTATACATTATGTATGATATGCTTTAGTATTTAAATATAAATATGTAATTAATTACTATGCAATATTGCTTAGGCTAGGATTTTAGATAAGTAGGTTACTTTTCGAATAGAACAATAATTATAAGAATATAGCAGACAATATATTATACTACGCATTATTACAATAAATATATATTATATTTGGGTTTTTTATAAACCTATTATGTTTGATTTCGAACATTAAAAAACATCATCAAAATAACCAATAAAGGTTATTACATGGCGATCCTGCCAATCGAATTATTTTTCTGAATGGTTGGTTGAAGAAAATTTAAATAGCGCTCAGATTGGAAAACGAAAAGGCTAAATGGTTTGGTTGAAGAAAATAATTAGAGCCCTGAACTATTAGAAACCGAAAAGGACAGCAAATACAATATTATGGGAATCCAAAACACTAAAGAGGTCAAAGAAGAAGTAATAATAGCCCAGGCGGGCAATAGTGGAGGAGCAACGGCCACTACAAGTCTAACGGTAACATCAACTAGGGACGTCTTGGTTTTGATTGTTTTAGGTCTGATAATTGTGGGTATGTGCATATTTTGCTACAAGAGATGTAAAAAACAACTGGAGAGAAAAATAAGACGAGAAATATCTAAGAGCACTGAACGAGTTTAAATTGTGGATATGGATATGATATGGTTGAGGAGAGAGAATTTCGTTATTTACTGGAGGAACTAAAAGTATTTTATAGAAATTTAAACAAAGACAGCCAGGAGAGAAGAGTAAATATTACTATAATTAGGCGTAAGTTAGATAAAATTAATGAATTAGAGTTAGAATTTATAAATTTGCGGGATAATTTTAATGATAGTAGACAAGAGGCAGATACTATAAAACAAGTTAAGTTACATGTAGATAATATAATAAAATACTTTGAGGCGATAAAATCAATTTTAAATAATAGGTTAGAAAATTCAGAGCAGGGGGTAAGCATAGAAACCATGGCGGAAAAATTTGATTTACGCACTGCTGCTAGCTTATTGCCTGCTATGGATGGCTCTGAAAACGGTACGAAGTTGCTTATTGATGCCATTGAGTTATATGACTCGTTGTTAGACAATGATGGTAAAAAACTACTGACTACCTATGTTTTGAAAACTCGTTTAACGCAGAGCGCAAAAATTAGATTAAAAGACAAATACGACAATAATGAATTGCTTATTAATGATATTAAAGCCCGTTTTTTGACAAAAAAAGCTGCTTCAACTTTATCTGTCAAGCTTAGTAATGCTAGGCAAGGCTCTAAATCCCTAGACGAGTTTAGCAAAACTATAGAAGAGTTATTAGTTGATTTAACCATAACACAGGCTGAAGGTAACGCCAATGCTATCGAAATTTTAAGAAATGTAAATGAAAAAATTGCAATTAGCACTTTTGCCAACGGGCTGCAAAATCCCGAATTGCGAACTATTATCAAGGCTAGAAATTATTCGACATTAAATGAGGCAGTACGCGGTGCCAAAGACGAGGAACTGCCTAATCAAAATAAAATTTTTCATTTTCGTGAACATGGTCGCGCGAATTTCAGGGGCAATTCTCGAAGTTTTAACAATTATAATAAAAATTCTTATAACAACCGCCGCTCATTTAATAATAATTATTACAATAGGAATTCTTACAACGACCGTGGCTCAGCTAATATAAATCCAAATAGAGGAGCTTTCAATTCGAGACAATTTTCTCAACGAAATAATGGAGGTAATAGAGCACGTCTCAATAATTACAATTCTTCAAATAGAAGCAATAACAGTTATTCTCAAAGAACGTTCTATATGCAAAATGGCCAGGATAACACTGACACCCTAGACAATAGGAACAACAGTGAATATTGTCAACAGTCAACATTTTTTCGAGGCCCATCAGGCGCAAATTAACAATGATTCTGCAATTATCCTAAATTTAAATAGTTTAAATTATGTAAAATTTAATTATAACAATAAACAATTATTTTTCTTATTAGATTCTGGGGCGTCAGTCAGCGTCATTCTTAAAAAATTTATTTCAACACACGAGAGTATTGACTTTTCAAAACAGGTCAAAATAAATGGGATTTCAGGGTCAACAATTTCACAGGGTTCAGCAAATATTACATTAAATTTTAATAACATAAATATAGTTCACAATTTTTTGCTGATGGATGCATTTGAGAACGGCATTCACGGGGTCATTGGGGCAGATTTTTTTTATAAATTTCAGGCAATTATTAATTACGAAAAGTTTATATTTTCATTTTTAGTAAACAATACTCGGATTTCTCTACCTATAGAGTGTAAATACGATTTTTATACCACAATACCAGCTAGCTGTGAGGTAATTAAATACTGCTGGGTAGACGAAAACGAGGAATGTTTAGTTTTATCTGATGAACTTTGTGATGGGGTATTTGTCGCTGCAATTATGACTAAACCAATTAGTAATATGATTCCCGTTAGAATACTTAATACTCGAAGTGAGGAAGTAAAGTTAAAAAATTTTAAACCAAAAATCAGTAAATTAAATAACTTTGAAATTTGCAAGTTTAATAATAATGCGATATCGGTAGATAGGTTAGATAAACTTTTTAAATTAATAAATACAAGTCATTTGAATCAAGAGGAAAATTATTCACTTCAGAGAGTTTGCGCAAAATATGCAGATGTTTTTCACTTAGATGAAGACCCACTTACAGTAACAAATATTTATGAACAAGCTATAACTTTACAAAGGTCAGTCACGCCAGCATATATAAAGCCGTATCGGTTGCCACATGCACAAAAGGAAGAAGTACACAAACAGGTTCAAGAAATGCTTCAAGACGGCATTATTGAAGAAACTAGATCAGAGTGGTCAGCACCATTACTGATAGTTCCAAAAAAGGCGGATATCAATGGTAATAAAAAGTGTCGTGTAGTTATAGACTACAGACAGCTAAATAAAAGGATTGAGGACGATAAATTTCCCCTACCCTGCATAACTGATATTTTGGACTCTCTCTCGGGAGCTATTTATTTTTCTCATCTTGATTTGTCTCAATCTTATTACCAAATAGGGCTAGAAGCAAATAGTAGACCTTGTACAGCATTCACGACTGATCGAGGTCAGTACCAAATGACTAGGTTGCCAATGGGATTAAAAATTAGTCCTAGTTCTTTCTCCAGAGCGATGACGATTGCTATGGCCGGATTGAACTATGACAGTTGTTTTATTTATTTGGACGACCTTATAGTGTTTGGAAATAATCTTACTAATCATAACAAAAACCTTACAAAAGTACTACAAAGACTTAAAGACGTAAACTTAAAATTAAACCCTGCCAAATGCAACTTTTTAAGAAAAGAAATTTTATATCTAGGACATATTATTTCATCTGAAGGTGTCTCCCCTGATCCAGGAAAAACTAAAGTAATTCAAAATTATCCTAATCCCAAGGATGCAAACGAAACTAAAAGATTTGTCGCATTTACAAATTACTATCGAAAATACATTCCTAATTTTGCTAACATCGCTGCACCACTAAATAACCTGTCTAGGAAAAACGTTGACTTTATTTGGACTACTGAATGTCAAAACTCTTTCAATAAATTAAAAGACGCGTTAATTCACCCACCTATATTACAATATCCGGATTTTTCTCCAGATAATGATTTTATTTTAAGAACAGACGCATCAGGCTACGCTGTAGGCGCTGTTTTATCTAATGGGAATGACAAGCCAGTGGCATATGCAAGCAGATCTTTAAACATAGCAGAAAAAAGATATTCAACAATAGAGAAGGAGCTGACAGCAATTATTTTTGCCGTAAAGCATTTTAGGCCGTACCTGTATGGACGAAAATTTTTAATTCTTACTGACCATCGACCGCTTGTATATCTTTTTGGCATGTCTAATCCTTCTAGCAGATTAACTAAGTTTCGTTTAACTCTCGAAGAATACGATTTTACAGTTCAATATGTTAAAGGTAAAAATAATGTAACGGCGGATGCATTATCTCGCATAGAAATAACGTCGGACCAACTCAAGGCAATGAGTGACAGCGTAAATGAAACAATATACGTCCAGACGAGGGCACAAACAAAAAATCTCAACGAAAAAATTCCAAATAAAAATAATATTCTCCATAAAAGGCTTGATCACCCTGGAATGGTGGAAATTCTCAAACCAACTGAAAACTCAATTGAATTAAGTGTAATATCAGAAGGAATTGTGCGCAGTAATTAATAATAATAATTATGATTATAAAATAGGGAACTTTATTTTTGTAGAAAAAGAAAATATAATTTATATGAAGCAGGAAACTCGATCGACGTTCGCATTAACTGCATCGTTGAGAGACCTGAAAAATATTTGTACAAAATACAAAATTCCGGAAATTTACCTAATAAAAAATAATGCATGCATGCAAATAATTAATGAATTAAGCAAAGTTCCAAATGAAATAAAAAATGCAAATATTAAAATTTCTATCATCAAAAATATAAAAAAAAATTGACGACATTGAAACTAGGAAAGTGATAATAAACGACTTTCATATCCTTCCAACCGGAGGTCATGCAGGGATCAATCGGTTATATAACAATATAAAAAAGTATTACTTTTGGGTAGGTATGAAAAAATATATCGAAAACTTTATAAGGAAATGTGACGATTGTCAGAGGTACAAACATTCTAGGCCTAATGTGGAACCAATGACCATCACAACAACAGCAAAATGTGCATTTGAAAAAGTTTTTTTAGATATCGTCGGACCACTTGAAGTAGATGCTCAAAATAATCGATATGTACTAACTCTACAGTGTGAGTTAAGCAAATTTGTGGAAGCTTACGCTTTACAAAATAAAGAAGCTGAAACTGTGGCAAACAGTTTTGTTAATAATTTTATTTTACGGTATGGAATCCCGTCAGAAATCGTTTCTGATCGTGGGTCGGAATTTCTTAATGAAACTCTAAGTAAAACTTGTGAACTCTTAAAAATTAAAAAATTAAACTCTACAGCTTTCAGACATCAAACTTTAGGATCTCTTGAAAATACGCACAAGTCTCTTAATGCATATTTACGTATTCAATGTCAAAATTTTAAAAATGACTGGTCTTCCTGGTTACCATTTTGGTGTTTTTGTTATAATAATACAGTACATACGGAAACCAAATATACTCCGCATGAATTAGTTTTTTGGCAAATGGTGCAACATCCCATCTAATATAACTCAAAAAGTAGATCCTGTTTATAACTTCGATAATTACCCTATAGAGCTTAAATACCGATTACAAGAGGCGTGTAAAGACGCGAGAAATAATTTATTGACATCAAAAAGCAACCGAAAATTAAAATATGACAAAAATTGTAAAATTGTTCAATACGACATTAGTGACAAAATTTTATTGAAAAATGAAGTAGGAAATAAAAGTGAGTCAATTTATAAAGGTCCTTTTATTGTTACAGAAGTTAAATCACCAAATATTGTAATTAAAGTAGGTAAAAAATTGGTAGAGGTTCATAAGAATAGAGTTAAGTTATACTATGAATAAGAATAATTTTTTTTTTTATTATTTTTTTTAAGTCCCGTAGGAGGTGTAGTGTGTGACACCCTATAGTTACAATAGTGTGTCACACCCTATACATTATGTATGATATGCTTTAGTATTTAAATATAAATATGTAATTAATTAATATGCAATATTGCTTAGGCTAGGATTTTAGATAAGTAGGTTACTTTTCGAATAGAACAATTATTATAAGAATATAGCAGACAATATATTATACTACGCATTATTACAATTAATATATATTATATTTGGGTTTTTTATAAACCTATTATGTTTGATTTCGAACATTAAAAAACATCATCAAAATAACCAATAAAGGTTATTACAACATCTACTATGAAACAAATGCATTTAGTTTTAATAGTCATAGGTGGAGGGTACTTTCAAATGAGAAAAATTAAAATTTGTTTATCTTGAAATTGTTTAATGGAAACACCTGATTATTGTAAATTATAATGGAACTGTAACTTCATTAACAACATAGATAATGACGTAAATAAAGAGCGAGAATGTTCAGCGTTATATTTTGGCAGATGGCACTTTCTATTATAACTGCAGCATCCTTTCGGGTAAGAAACAAGTAAACATTTATACACCCTATATATTTTCAAATCGAAGCATCAAAAATTCTGCTGGCTACAGGAGAATAGTCAAACAGATCATAAAAATCAAATGAGCTGATCAAAAGATTCACATTTGATCGAATTTTTTGACGAGCAGTGTAATTTGAAGATCGATTTAAAAAGTAACCTTTTAATTTACAACAAAGTGTTTGGGGTGCTCGATATTATTATAGATATTATATTATTGGAAGAGTTTATTCTTTTTTCTTGGAATTGTCTCAATGTTTAGATCCTTTCATATCAAATCCTCTTCTCTTTATTTTATTATTTTTTAAATATTTTGATTTGCATTTTCTTGTCGACATATTTAAACCAAATGTCTCAAAGCCTTTTTGAATTTACTTTTCATGTGATCAATTTCGAGTAACGCTTGAGATTTTCACAAAATCATATTATAAGGTCCACAAAATTGCATTTCATAACGTATTACATAATACGTAACTTACAACATTTTTTCTAATTGTTATTATTAGAAGCACAAATCCAGTGGCATAACTGCTGTCACCATGTCAGTTTAATATTTTCGAAATGAACCTGAACGAAAATCTCTTGTGGTAAAGAACATATTAATAGAATAAAGTCTTACTCCCAAAATTTGATGGTAGGAAAGGTCAAAATCTTTATCAAATGTTAAAAATTGCCACCATTTTCTCAAATGCACAATGCAGTACGAGTCATTACGAGTGTCCAAACTGTCAATTTTCCAAGTCTATTTTCAAACGTCCGTTTTCATATAGCAGTCTATGGGGTCTATTCTGTAACTAATCTTTTAAAATTCAGATACCTCTTAAAAATAAGTTTTTAACGGGCCCTTAAAAATTTTTCGTTAAAATGCTATTCTGCAAGTATACATTTTAGAGGACTGTTAAAAATTATTTATTTTAAAGGGTTCCTTTGAAATTTCAAAGCAACAGCGGTTTTTTCATTCAATAGCTAAGCTAGAGAACATCTTTAATAAAAAAGAAGAGAAAGTTAATGAAGATAGAAGAAGAACATTTGTATTTGATGGTAAACTTTACTCCCAAATCACTCTACCTAAACTGTTTTTGGTTTATTGCATGCAATTATTATAAGTTACCTATATATAGTTATAAAAAATGTCATGGGCGTGGGGCGTCGAGAACGACTAAAAAACAAAACGTTCTATAACATCAATTAACATTCTTAACACTTCCTTGGAAAAGCGAAAGAATTTGAATTAAATTAGTTGGTATTTGAAAGTCCCTAATACTTCTTTGGTGTAATCTAAATTCCGACCTAAATTATGCCATAGAATAATACATAAAAATTGTTAATTTAAAATATTTCAAATATAACCTAACAATGTTTCTTACGTTCGGCTATGACTTTTAAACCAAAATACAAAACCCACATGTTTGATTTGCGGAAATAAATATTAATTTGTCCTTCTTGATTACACCATCCACTCTTTCCTCTTATTATATCTTAAACTTTTTATGTTTATATTATTTTAATTATCCCTGGTTAAAATTTGTCGTTTTCTTGTTGATATTCATTGTTCAATTAGTGTTTATATTCAATTGGGTATTTTATATTACTACTGGCATTGGTGGAAGAACAGAAAAGGACTAAACTTGTCTGAACCAATTTAGCCATTTATCCACATTAGTTGGAAACATTCGAAAAATTGTCTGTATTTTGTAATGTTCATCACTGTATTGTGCTCTTGTTATATACTGAATGTGAATAATAAATGTATTATTACTATTATTATTATTATAAATTGCTTTCCAGGTGTATTATCGTTTGGCTTAGTATTTTGGAAGGCACACTAAAACGTTTGTCTTAATATTTGTGTTGCTGGATTGGGGTTGTCCTAAACACCATATCATAGTAAGGGTGAAATTCATAGACGACACTTGAGGGTCACTCATACTTCACTCATCCTTATTGTATGCAGAGACACTTAACAGGCGAAAAGTGAGGTTGAGGAAAAGTGAGGTTGAGTTTGAGTGTAACTTTAGTGAAATATGAGTACAGATTTCAGCTCCCTTGAGTGAAGATTTCTAACCTATGAACCACGTTTGTACCTTACACTGTCATTTTACGATATCAAAATTTTGTTTGGTTGTTATTTGTCTGTTATAGTCTCAAATTTTTCAAGGAAATTAGTATGATGGATGATTTTATTGATTTTGTGAACTATATAGACGATGATAATGCTTACGTTTATCGTTTATCTAGGTTAGTGATCACATTGGTGTAAAAAGCAAAATTATTAGATTAATTAATTGTGCTCTCCACTTGAATTAAACTCGTGTGCCAGTGACACCCATGCCTTTTCTGTCCAGCTAAGATAGCACAATCAGTTTTTTTATTTCCTATGAAAAAATATTTACGAACCAGCCCACTGAAGGCTAGTTTTTCGCAAGACCAAAAGAGTTTTCTTTTGTTTCCTATTTTCATAAGAAATAATGAGCTTTAATGAAATAATAACTACTATAAAAATTTAAAAAAATAATATAAAATTCTCTATTGAATAACCAGCTTGAAGCAACAGATATCAGATGAACGTTAGAGGACGTTGATAAATCACAATTGTTAACCAAACGCAACCAAAAGCTCCTAATAATAGCATTGATGCCAAACTCTCTTCACTCAAATTGAAGTATTACCTGAGTAATAACTGTGGATATGAAAAGTCGCCTCGAGCTAAACTCAAACTAAGTTGAGTTTGAGTATGAGTGACCCTCAAGTGTCGACTATGAATTTCACCCATAGTCTTAAGTCAGAATATACAGACCCGTATCTAGAAATAAAAAGGTAGAACGTGTCGCGGGACACACGGTAGGAACTTTAGTTCCTCTTAACCAAAAATTATGTAATACATCTGACGTTATAGATAAACAGTTTGCATATTCCTCGGTGGTCGAGTAATAAGCAAACCAGACTCTCACGCGGTAGACCCGGGTTCGATTCCCCGTGAAGAAGTATTTTTTTATTGTTAATTTTATTTTTAAATCAATATTCTGCTTGATATTAATAACGACAACAGGCAGACGTTTTAAATATTTAGCAGAATATTCATTATTATAGATAATGGTACGGTACCCTTCATGAGGGAGTCCGACTGGCAACATCTACTTATAACAGCATCGTATATTTAAAAAGGGAAACCGTAGCATTATACAAATTGGACATTCAAGAACTGTACGTTTACCACAAAAAAATTAGTGGAAACATAAAATTGAATTGTTAAATTTTCAATTTGAAGTTATATTACAGTTTATAGAAATTTTTATTTTCTAGATTTTTTCTTAAGTGGGTCGTAGAAAAAATATGCTGTTCGGCTCGTGTGGATTGTCCATATCGCACTTGAACGATTGAGCACTCCGCCTACGGCGTCGTTCTCAAACTTCGTCCTCGTGCGATATGACCATCATATCCACACTAGTTGCACAAACTACTATTTATATCAAAATATGCCCTTTTACATTTAAAAACAACCTGCCAAATCAATTTATCCATCCATCTCAAAGTTATCATATTAAAACATTCAAATTTTCAAAATTTCAACACCCTGTATTTCGAGAAGTAAATGTGCTAGACCCCTTAATCATCCTATCATTTTGTCCAATTTTACGAGAGGAATCTACATGCAAACGTTGTAATTACCCTTAACGTTCGAGATGCTTATACCATTTTTTGCGCGATCGTATTGAAATAAATTCCGAATAAAATAATTTAAATTTCTTCGAAATGAACGAAATGTCAAAAGTGACATATATACTTCTCGATCAGTTTAAAATATATTTTGCATTTTGGTGAAATTGTTTTTATGCTATTTATCACTTTTCGACGTCTTAACGGTAAGTAAATCACTTACCGACGTGTTAAACTTAGAAACCAGTAAACACAAGCTACCGTCCTGACAACCGATGCTGTAAATAAACAAAAAAGGCCTAAGCATATGAATCGCTGCTTCGTAAATGAGAGAGAGAGACTAAGGAGGCACATAGGCACAAGCACGCAAGCAAGGCACATAACGAAGCAATGTAACATAACGTAGCGTAACGTAACGGTCAGATCTTTTGCGTCGCGACCCCCGGTCGCTCAAACATAACCTGACGTAAAGAATTAAAGTTCTAAAAATTGATATTGATTTTAAAGAAATGAAACGTTGCACTGGTTGCACTCTTGCTGATAAACGAACCAGGACACATTTATATGTTTTTGAATTTCTTGGTAACTGGAACTGTAAACGTCAAATTTATTCCGATTTCAACCATTCCATCTATCTCGTACTGTTTACAATTCAATGCCAATAAAAAGCTGATACGCAGTTTTCACTTTTTCAGTAATAATACGATTTCTTTTCACAGACTTGCTTGAAATGGAACAACCCCTACTAAGTGATTTAATACAAGATTCGACAACACCATCAACACCTAATCCAGTTAATTATTGTTACAATACGAATCAGTTAAAATCATCACCGTTTTACGATTACCATGAACAAACTTTCGAAATTCAAAATCCGGAGGTTTCGAACGTCGAGCGTAACTACAACTTTCAAAACCCGCATCAATATCCTCAGTTTTTATATTATTTACCAACGAATTTCGACTGGATGGAGATGAATAACGAAGAAAGATTTTACCACGAGAGCATGAAATATACCAATATTTTAAATCAAAAACAAAATCATTATTATGATGAAACTGAAAGTAGGAATATTGAGGGGAAAGATTACTTAGAAGAAAATTTAGATGCTGCTTCTTGTTCAGATGATTGCAGAGGTAAATTTTAATATTCAATTGAATACCAAAATGATAATGATTTAGAAATAAGGGAGTGCCCAGCTAGCCACGTAGCAAGAATAGCAAATGCTACGGGCCCTGCGCTCCAACGAAGCTTAATAGTTATTTGTGTACCTATTTAGAGCGTAAAGTAACAGATTGTCGCTTGAGAAAGAATGTTGCAATTTGAAGCAGCAGTTTCACATTGCGCTCGAAAATATTATGATTCGTATATTCGTGCGCAAAATGACTAATTACTATATTACTGGATTGTTACTTTACGCTCTAGAGCAACAGAAGGAATCTTTTTCGCTCGCTTATTTAATCAATTTTGGTGGGATTAGCCAACGGAAAACAATAAATTATATCAATCATTTTAAACGGCAATTTGATTAAATAAGCGAGCATTCCTTCATTTGCTCTAGAGCGTAAAGTAACAATCCATTTGACGTCTTTACGATTTCATTTAAAATATTGTAGTTAGTTATTTTACGCGCCGTTGTATATTGCCTTTTAAGCGCTTATATGCTGCTCTACACCCACTTGGCAATCTAAAGCTCGATTTCATCACGTTAAATCTAATATGGAATTAAACATTAACCTTTATACAGTGTGGAAACCACTTATGGAATAAAATTCTTTGTCATTGTTTAAGAAAATTATAAAAAATGCCGAGACACGTCAACTTTTAAATTGAGTTGTGCGTTATGTAAACATAAATGTAAATGTACAGAGTGATTCACGCAAGTATGCCATAGTCGGTGTTGTTTTTTTTAATGAAACCCTGTATATTTGCATATTTTTGAAATCCTCTTAATGAACCGATTCCAACAAATTAAATAATGTATGATCAATTATGAATAATACAGGGTGAAATTTTTATTTTTACAGTTATTAAACACATACATAAAATACCTGATGTATTTGATTTTAATACATTAAAATAAATGCTCAAAATGTTCTCCACCTAGTTGTTGGCAATAGCTCAGTCTCCTATAGAACTCCTCCTTAACTTTGTTTAATGTTTGAGGTGAAATATTCCGTATTTCTGTAGTTATCCTGTCTTTGAGGTCTACAATGCTAGTTGGTTGTGTTGCATATACTTTGTTCTTGAGATAACCCCACAGAAAAAAATCTAACGGCGTAAGGTCTGACGATCAAGCTGGCCACTCAATAGTACCTCTTTGTCCAATCCATTTATTGGGGAAGATTTCATCTAAATAAGTTCTTACCATTAAAGCATAATGGGGTGTTGCCCCGTCTTGCTGGAACCAAACATTTTCATTCGGTAACCTAGGATCTATTGCGTTGGGATATAAGTTTGCCAACGCAGACATAACTTCATTTCTAAGCATATTTAAATATTTTCCAGCTGTCAAATTTCCATCTATAAATATAGGACCAATAATATGGTCGCCTATGATACCGGCCCAAACGTTCACCTTTTGAGGGTACTGAGTATGTGTCTCACGCATCCAATTAGGATTCACTGCTTACCAATATGTACAGTTCTGTCGGTTTACCTCTCTATTCAATGTGAATGTTGATTCGTCAGAAAAAAGAATGGTACCAAGAGCTATCTCATTTCTGTTCAGCTTATTCATCAATCTTTTTCGCAATAATCCATTCTACGATCTGGATCGTCTTCTGTTATAGTGTTACTGATGTAAATGTGATGGCCTTGAATTGTATTACAAATTTTATGCAGGTTAATTTTAATTCACTATATTACTTTGGATTACATTTGAAAAGCATTATTCCACAATATTCGAATTTATAAAAAAAATTTATGAACGCCATTTGGGCGGCTTTTTTCTTCAAAGGGATTAAAAATATAAAAATATCCACTTTCACATCATCTTCAACGAACTGTGGTTTTCTTTTCAATGGTTTGACATGTCCAGGTTCTCTGAATTGTGCATGAATTTTAGACACAGTACTTTGTGAAATATTAGGCAATTCGGGATACCTGTAATTAAAAAAGTTTGCCACTTCAACTTGACTTCTGCAGTTATCCCCGTACCCGATCATCATTAAAATCTTAATTCGGTGAGTCTCAGTTAAATATTTCATTGTTATCTCGACAAGGAAAAAGTGTTTGACAAAGATTTTACTTTTTCAGTATAAACTGTCAACATATCAACAACTGACAGAATAGATACCAATCCACATTATTTACCGATTTAAAACAATCCACATTATTTACCGATTTTGTCTAATTATTGGCGTTTTTAGGTAATTTTTAGGTTTTTATGATAAAATTCATGGGCGTAGCAGGTTTTGTTTAATATACAAATACGTCTAATAATTAGTTAGTTTAGATTTTTGATGAATCCATATTTAGCTAATTTAAAAAAGTAAAAAGTAAAAAGTGTAATAAATTATTAATTTTAAAATTTCACCCTGTATAATTCATAATTGACCATACATTATTCAGTTTGTTGGAATCAGTTCATTAAAAGGATTTCAAAAATATGCAAATATACAGGGTGTTTCATAAAAAAACAACACCGACTATGGCATACTTGCGTGAATCACCCTGTACATTTAAATTTATGTTTACATAACGCACAACTCAATTAAAAGTTGATGTGTCTCGGCATTTTTTATAATTTTCTAAAATAATGACAAAGAATTTTATTCCATAAGTGGTTTCCACACTGTATGATACAAAAATACATCTATCTATAAGAGAAAACATTCTTCATTCATGTAGAAATAAATATTTCACTAACTTCTTAACACTTTAACTTTGGTAAATAGGTACATTTTTTTAGTTAATTTCTCCTTCAATTTTTTGTAATACCCTTCAGCAGATCCCTTTTAATTTTAATTCAATTATAATCATTAGTTTTATACTAACATCGTTACCACATTCCTACCCTTCAAACAGCAAAATTTGCTTATTTTTTAAGATTCAGGTATATAATATTAGTTTGCGAATATACATAGCCAAGATGATAATTTTTGAATCGATTACTATATAAATCCACGCCTATTTTCAAATTCGTATTCAAGGACCACCCAAGGTAAAAGGGATTAAATGTTAGACAGTTTCACAAATTAGTAGGATTATAATATTTTCTGCTTTGTCACATGCATCATTTGTATTTCAGTACGGACCGCATGACTGAACAGATGGCGTTACGTCCGACATTTCTTTATTCTACAGTTTATCATTTAAATGTTTTTACAAGAGGTTGATTTATGTAGGTATCCTGTTTGAATGGAATTGAAAGGATGTTATTGACGTTTATAAATACATAATAATATTTATTAAAAGTTTTTCACCTAATAATTATTAGGTGATAAATATTTATTATTTAATTATATCGAATAAAATTAGAGATTGAGAATTTTAAAGTAAGGTCTCACGAAAGGACATCCTAATTGCTATTTGTACCTATTACTGTGGGGAAGTGTCACTTTTCCTTCCACAGTAAGCATCCAAGGAAAGAAAAGGCACTGTACTTCCGTGGTAAAATATTTATTTAAAAACCTAACGTTCAAGTTCTACCAAACTATTGAATATAGAAATTTCTAGAAATTACGGAAATAATTTGAACATGATATATTTACATAATTTGCAAAATACTTTCCCACCCCTGGGGGAAAATGTGAGTTTCTACCTTGTTGTGAGGGAGGAAGTGTGTAGTTAATAGGGATTATGCTTCCAAGTTGCAAAAAGCCTCCTCTGTTGCTTCAGGCAGTTCGTTGATATTATTGTGACGATCTTTATACAGGGTGGGGCAATCTTCTGACATCGGAGGATTACATCGTTGTGGTGATAGATGGAACTTTATAGTTTTGTGTGAGCTAATACAGTTACTGAGAGCACATTTTGAAAATACTTTCGATTCTACCGGGTGTTCCAAAACCACGTAGCAGCACAAACTTACATTTTTTTCAATGGAACGTAGTATATTTTCTTTAAGAATCGAAAAGATCTCACCGAGAACGTTACAAAAATATATCACTCTAATATATTATAAGGGTGTTTTACAAAGATATGGCATATTATTAGCAAAAAAGACCTCCTCTTTAGCACTCTGCAAAACAGTAAATTAAAATAAATCAACAGGTCTTTGTGTTCAAATGTCATACACACATCATTGGCTGTGCTCAGTATTAATTACTTTATCATCTGTGGCTCCTTTAATACAGGATGAAACAAAACGCAAATCAAGCAATATCTCAAAATTTTTAAATGAATCACCCTATAAGTCTTTTCACAATTTGTTAGTACAATTAATAAACTTTCAAACGATGTAGTAAACTTAGGGCATTAGTTAATGGAAAATCGTAGATATTTTATGATAATGGTCAAAAACAAGTATTTTACACACAAATAAAATGGTATTAAATTTTTACATGCAACATCTTGTGAATTTTAACATTTCTGAGGCATAAATTCTAATCGTAATTTTGGATGCATCTAAAATATCTTTGACTTATACTCTTACCATTAGGGGAAGGAAAGAAGGAATTATGTTGGAAGAAATATTTTTGTTTACTGTAAGAAGGCTAATGTCATTATAGTAGGTACTAATAAATATAAAAGCAGTTTGTAGTCTTTACGAAATAATTACTCAAGTCACCACAAACAGTATATCTTAGTTATGTAAAATGCAAGCTTGTTGGGTTCGCCAAAATTTCCGGTTAGGGGTAGAGTGCTCCCGGCGTCGGTGATTAGCCTCAGTCGCAGAATTAGACCGACGTTAAACAACAGAATAAAAAAAAAAAAAAATTCATTTTCCAACTTTTTTTATTTTTGAAAAACTAACAATTATGAAAACCAACATTATAAGAACACTCACATTTACATAAATAAACATTGACATTTTTTAAAAAGTGTAGTAGTTTATGCTAACTGTTCAAAATGGCGATCATTTACTTCCATACAATTCTTTTCAAAAACGAGGATCTTACTCTCTCCAACATAGCTGGAGTTATTGTGGAAAATGCGTTACGTTTGATACACAAGTTGCTTCATGTATCCCCATAAAAAGAAATACATCGGTGTGAGATCTGGAGATCGAAAAGGCCACGAAATTGGTACACCACGTCCTATCCACCTGTCGGTAAAATTTCTGATATACAGATGCTCCATCTTGTTGGAACCACAAGTTAACTATTGTGTTTAAATCAACTTCCTAACCACAAACGAAGAATACAACAATATTTCTTTGACATTTATTAGTAGATACTATTTTGATAGTAGCCCACTTGATATAATCAAAAATATGGCTTGATTATGTTTCGCCCATTCCCAAACAAGCCTATAATAACAATTCTTGAAAGTGAAACATGAATAAATATGAAATTTTTGGTAACTCCAGGTACCCACGGTATTAGCAAACATTTTATTTCATTGATTAGATATTGTAGATGCATCCAAAATTACGATTAAAATATATGCCTTAGAAATGTTAAAATTTACAAGAGGTTGCATGTTAAAATTTAAGCCACAGATGAAAAAGTAATTAATACTGAGCACAGCCAATGATGTGTGTATGACATTTGAACACAAAGACCTGTTTATTTATTTTAATTTACTGTTCTGCAGAGTGTTAAAGAGGAGGTCTTTTCTGCTAATAATTGGCCATATCTTTGTAAAACACCCTTATAATATATTAGAGTGCTATATTTTTGTAACGCTCTCGGTGAGATCTTTTCGATTCTTAAACAAAATATAGTACGTTCCATTTAAAAAAATGTAAGTTTGTTCTGCTACGTGGTTTTGGAACACCCTGTAGAATCGAAAGTATTTTCAAAATGTGCCCTTAGTAACTGTATTAGCTCACAAAAAACTATGAAGTTCTATCTCTCACCACAACAATGTAATTCTCCGATGTCAGAAGATTGCCCCACCCTGTATATTTGATTTTATATACAGCGTGACCAATTTTGTTTGGAAGCATCCCCGTAAAATCCGCATTTTCCACCGATTTTGATTAAACTTTTTTTTTGTTAGATTCAGAACCTACCTATCAAAAATTTCGGCACAAATTTTCATAGCTTAAATACTATATTATTCAACATACTTTCCAGCTGCACAGCACTTCAGAATCCTAGAGCACAGCACCTAGGAGATTACTGGATAGAAGAGGAATAATTACCTAAGTTGAAGCTTGCGGATATCCTACAATTCCTCCGGTAAATGGGACTAAAGGAGCTACTAGTTTCTGAGACTCTCCTCAGAAACTAGTGGAAGTAAGGGAGCACAATAGATCTTTTGGGTCTCAGTGTACGTCGCCCCAGATAAATAAATACAAATACAAAATACTATATTCAAGGCCCTCGATGCTAATTTTTCCCTGCCAAAAAAAGACATTGGGCATTTATTTCCCAAATATATATGACTACACCACTGGATTCCGAATCATAACAAATGTAAACTACCACATATTTATAAAAAAAATTTATTAACGACAAAGTTATTACAACATGAATTTGGAAAAAACTGTAGGTATTTTAATTATTTTTTCACGTAGAATGTGACAAATTATAAAAATGGCTAGGTGCATGGTAAACAAAAACTAGGAGTCGAAATATATTGCACAGTAAAAATTCGAAGCCGATAACCTAACCCGTTTTAGAGTTATAGCATCTGAAAGTAGTGTAAAATTGTGCTGACCTGATAAAAATAGTTTTTTGTACAACTGTCATTAAAAGTGACACTTTTAATGATAGCAAACAATGTTAAAAACGATTGTTTACATAGCAGCGTGTTAAAAATACTTTTAACACTAGTGTTAAAAGTATTTTTAACACTGAAATTCAAATGACAGCGTCTTTTCTCATTTGTTAGTAATCATAACGTTGGCAACGTCTGCCATTCACAACAATCTTTTGATTATTTGAATACTAAAATGCATTTTGAATTTATTGTCATTGCAAATTCGCTCGTTTCATTATCAAAATAGGAAAGTTGTACAAAAAACATTGTATGGTATTTGTGTTAAAAGTGATTTTATTTTGTTCGTGAAATTGTTCAATTCGCTCCGCTCATTTCACAAACGTTTTCACTCACAAAATAAAACCTCACTTTTAACACTCATATCATAAATAACTATTTTCTAATTTTGACATATAAAGTGACACTTTTTAAAACTGATTGACATTATGAAACGTCTTACTTTTTGTAACTAGTTGCATAAAGTAAAATTTTATGCAATTGGTGACGAAAAATGTATTTCAAAATTAGTGACAAAAAGAATTATTCTATTTATTAAACTGTTATAATACAAGTTAAAAACATAAATTATAAATTAATTATTATAAATATTGATCACACAATTATTCAAATTAATTCCCAACGACATATTTTTTTCATTGCTCGAACTTGCTGTTATTTGGGAAGCGGCGCACATTGCATTAGATGTTCCACCAAATATTTCTTGCGCTATAAGTTTTTTATTATTCATGGAATTTTCAACATATCCCTCCGCAACAGAGGTAGATTTCCAACCTCCATGCCTCTTTAATTTTAAAATATCAGCGCCACTGTCTGCTAGGAAAGTGGCAGAGCTTCTTTTGAAGCAGTGGCCAGTATATAGAACAGGATTTGAAAGACCAAGAAATTGTGCAATAACTTTTGGCAGACTGCTAAATGTGTTAATTCCCACAGGATTTCTGGTACATTTTCCATTCGCATATTTTACAAAAATCTGTTGTGTTTAAGAACCTGGGGACGCAACTTAATATAGTTTCTTAATATTTCAACAAGATTCGTATTTTCAATGTCTCCAGTGGTAATTGCAAACTGCCGTATAACTTTAATAAAAACTTTTGACTTTTTAGTACTGTACCCGTCCGCTTGCCTTTTAATATATGCCAGATTTGTATATTTTTTAATATCAATATTCCTTTCTAGATTTAGTTCAGACCTTAACATTGGGTAAAGTGTCCATAATGTGGAAACTTTTAGATCTTTCTTACCCTCAAAATATACAAGTACAAGTTTTTCATTAACATGTTTAATTTTCTTCTCATCACACCACGTAACAAATTTTTCTTATGCCAAATCATAAACTGCCTTTGACTTTTTGGGAATTACTGATAATACTGCTGCCTCTTCAATATCGCTTGGTAGCTCTTCAGAACTTGAATCAATCATTTTTTAAAAATAAAACCAAAAACATATCAATCTCGTCTACAAAATGTCAAACTGACAACTAACATAAAGTAACAGCAACAAACTAAATTTATGTTTTCCAAATTTTTATCAATTATATTAAATTTTATTTTTTTATTACTTTCTTCAAAATTAGAAAAAATCTTGTATGCAATACGTTACGAAATGAAATTTTGTGTAACTTGTGTTACACAAAATTAGGCATTTCGTAACTGATGGCGTAAATCTATTATTTATGTATTAAGAGTGAAAAGTGATACATTATTGCTTGAGAGTAATAATGTCACGTTTCTGCTCGTAATACATACAACAACTGCAATCACTTAATTGTAACTATTAAAAACAAATATATGGTAGAATTCATTAAAACTTTCAAAATCTGTCTGTTTAATTATGTCAATTTTACGCTAGGCGAGCGTAAAGTAACTCTCCTCAAGAAACGTCAACTTTTTGTTGTCAATGGCAAGCGAAAAAGCCTACTTTTCAATGTGATTGTAGAAAAAACAAATTAACAAATAATGATACATTTTGATTAATGTTTTTGAAGTTAAAGTACTGCTTTTTATATTGAATCTAACAAAAAAAATCAAAAATCGGTTGAAATATGCGGATTTCACAGGGGTGCTTCCAAACCAAATTGGTCACACTGTATATAGCCATATGCAAAATTCCAACTTCTTATATTCCCTTCAAATGTTCATTGACATCGTTGCCAAATGTATACTTTTTCCCGACAGCGCCGAAAAAAAATGACCTTATCAGTAGTAAGCCGTCAAAATGTGTTACTTTATAGTGGGACACCCTGTATTGATAGATATATGGTGAATTTGCAGGCCATGAAATTGACCCGTTTCATCCAATCCAACGATTGGGGAAGTTGGGATCCAAAAATTCTGTGGTTATTTTAGAATTATGTAAAGATTTTAACGTGGTTTGCCACACGGTAGCTAAGCCTCTTCCAAGTTCAATAAACCGTTCGAATTTTAGGTAAAGAAACACGAAAAACTACTGTTTATCTTGGTCCACGAGACGCGACAAAACGTTTTAAAAAATCTGCCGAGTAATCGAACAAATGCTAGAGACTCTTGCAAGTTCGAGAAACCCTTTAGATTAAACGCAAAAATAAAACAAATCAATATTGCGAAATTAAAGGAAAATCATATGAACACCAAAAATAGGTCGGAAAGTATAGCATCTCAAAGCGGAAAATTCATAACACCACGATTTTTGAAGTTTTTCACCATCTGTCACTGGATTCCTTTGACGTTTCACGTGACTTTTTCAATTAAACCTCAGTGTATGTCAAAGTTTTTTGTTATATTTTCCTGTTTTGGTTTAAGTATTTGTTGTGTGTCACCATGCGGGAAACGCTCGCTCGTGCGTCTTGAGCTGCAAAAGCCCCCTTTTGTGCCCTTGTGACACAATATACTATAATAGTACGAGTTTAAAATCCAATTATCCACTGTATATACCGGACGTCCTTTCAGTGGGAAAATTTGAACATCGGAAACACATAAATTATATACCTATGGTAGAATTCGAATTTGCTGATCTCGGACTCGAATACTAAAATAAATTCTATCGGTAATACCTGAAAAAAATTAAGGCGTTAGTAGAAAGGGAGTCGGAGAGAAAGTAACGAGTTGTATAGAATATAGTGATAAAATAAAAATAAATAACGGGGAAAAATGAAATTAACTTCAAATCTGTACAGCTCACTATAACTCATTACAACTTACACTGTATAGAAATCATAAAAATCGCTCCAAAAAAGTATCTATTCCGAAAACTTTTTGGCGTGCAGCGTCATCTAAGGTTGACTTCATTGAATTTGGAACAATTGGCAATTGGTCTTGTTGTAAAGTGATTTTGATATAAAAATTATTGAAATCGTTAAATAAATAGATGAAAAATCATAATTCTTTAAAATATTTGACTTGGATTTGAATTAAAAGTTGAATAAAAATTTCTAGATAACAGAGATGCAGAATTTATTACAAAACCTCGAAAAGAACGCACAGCTTTCACAAAAAACCAAATTCGAGAACTAGAAAGAGAATTCATCCATTCAAATTATTTAACGAGATTGAGGAGATATGAGATTGCTGTGGCTTTGGATCTAACTGAAAGACAAGTAAGTGTAAATACGATATTAAGTCTTATCCACCTCCTAGGAAACTCCATTATTTAAGAGAAAGATGAAAAAACCCAGTCAAATTTTATTTTAATCGAGGTCTTTTATAACATATACCAAAAATGGTCACCCCTTTTACCCCCTATACTTGACAGCTACCCTCTTTTTTTTATTCTGTTATTTAACGTCGGTCTATTTCTGCGACTGAGGCTAATCACCCACGCCGGGAGCACTCTACCCGTAACCGGAAATTTTGGCGAACCCACTAGTGTTCCAACCAGTGGTAGCGTTCTTTAACGAGCCCAACATCCATGGACTCGGGACCTCGGTTTTACGTCTCCTCCGAAAGACGGCATATCTACATTATACCTCGTGCTCATTGGTATAATGCCTGCGAGCTGTGATATGCTAGTCCGCTACAGGCTGTACGGGCCCTATACGATGGTTTTCCCTGGCATGGTC
Organism: Galerucella tenella; assembly: GCA_910591685.1. NCBI lineage: Eukaryota > Metazoa > Arthropoda > Insecta > Coleoptera > Chrysomelidae > Galerucella > Galerucella tenella. The sequence goes on along the minus strand of CAJUYH010000179.1, from coordinate 11,759 downwards.
ACCCATCCAAGTACTAACCATGTCCGACCTTGCTTGACTGTAATTATCGCATCAAACGCGTTCCACTACAGTGCTGGGTCGTCGCCCCAGCTACCCTCTTAGATTTTTCAAATAGCAAGAGAGGTACTTCTTTGGAAAGGGTTTGAAAAGGAGAACTCAAAAATATATCATTTTTAAATTTTGAATTACAAAATTATTTAATGAAAATTGTCAAAAAAATAATGTATTACATTAATATCTTTAAAATTAAAGAGACTGGAAAAATTATTAATTATTAGTCGGAAAAATAACTTCGAGTGTCGCAAATTAAAGCAAAACCAGTGAACTACTTTTGTAGTTTTATATCGCGAAGTGTGAATTTAAACCATCAATAAATTGTTATTAACAAACAGATGACTGAGATTGAAGTATGATATATTTTTGAGCTCTGATTTTCAAACCCTTTACAACGAAGTATTGCACGACCCCAATTGCAATTTAAAAAATCTAATGGGGCAGCTGTGGGGGGTAAAAGGGATGACAATTTTCTGTATGTGATAAAACACCTCGATTAACATAAATAAATTGTCGTGTTGGGTTTTTCATCTTTGTCTCAAATAAAATACATTAGGAGACTACCTATTGGGTCAATTATATCTGTAGGGTCTGTAAGCAAAAATCTGTAATAGTTACAAGGCAACTTACTATATTTACAGTTTCTGTTACTTATATGTGACTTCTCAGAATCGACCATTAATCTATATCTAGTCTCCATACCGATATCTGTCATGCTGTAGTGAATGAAGTTAGATTGTTCTATTTTCTTTTACTGAGAAGTATTTATAACAAGGGATAATTAGCCCAGTTTAATATACTTAAAGTCTTTCATAATACTAAAATTCTTCTCGGCCTAAAATGTTAGTACCTACAAAAAGCTGAGAAGTTTAATTTGTGTATCCTGTACATTGTTCAAATTACGGTTAATTGGTGGAATAATGAAGTGGAAATTTCTTCAACCGTGTTGTGTGATTTTTGGTAGAGGTAAAACTTATGGAATGGTCGCCGCGTTATTTTATTTGTAAAAATGTCTATTCACCATTGGCGCACCATAAAATATTTGAATGGGAGTAGCAAACATTTTCATATCATGGACGTAGAAATAGAGTGTTACTAAAATTCTATTAATTGGTTAAAATTTCTAGACCCATAGATTTACTATAAAATTTTCAAAAAGGATTACGTGTACGATAAAATTTCTATTTGGGAAAATGTTTTCCTCTCGTTTGCTATATTATATCTTTAATTTTTAGGTGAAAGTATGGTTCCAAAATAGACGAATGAAATGGAAAAGGAATAAGTCAGGAGAAAGGCAAAATAAATCAAAACACGTGAAAATTATCTGATTGATATACCGGATCATAATGTTCGTAAAAATATATATCTTATGTTTACTGTGTATTATTATCATTCTTCCTTACATCAAACCAAAATTAAACACGATTTTTCATTTCCTTCAGTAAGTACTTTTCCTCGCAGCAGAACTATTTAGGCTTTCGGCTAGATGAAAATCAGAATTTTTTTATTCAGGAGTATTAAGAATATCATTTAAAATGAGTTATGAAATAAAAACTTCCTCAGTCAAACTGCGAAATTTTTGGTAATGATGAAACTTATCGGTTGACATCTGTTGATATTCCGAAATTATAACACAAGGGTGTGAAAAACGAAGGCAGTTGGTATGGAACGTGTTTCCTTGGTTCAATCTACTTCAAATTTTGCCTAACATTTTTCAACAAAATTGATGTAAGAAGTGTTTCTTATTTTATTAAAACACATCGCCTAACGGTGTTAAAAAGGGGTTAGAAAGATACAAAGTATTTCTGAGATAAATCGGCGGGTTCTAGATCTTTTTATACAATTAGCTTGAAAATAAATCCTTACTTCAGAAATATTTCTTTTTTGTTTTCAATGTGTCTAAATCAGTTCAGTGATTTATTTTTGTATTAAAGTGAATTGATTACAGGAAATTTCTCTTTTTATTATTGGTAACCAAATTTAACTACATTCAGCTGAAATACTAGCTGTACATTTATAATAATAATAATAAAGGTCTTTTATTTTTTTCCTCAACATAACATTTACAATAAGATAGTAAAAGTAAAAAAGAGTAAGAGCGAGAGAAAAAAAAAACGCATCGAAGATCAGGTGACTACCACACCAAATTAATACGGCAGTCTCTGTTTTTCATCTTAGGCGTTGAGTGATTCAAAGAATAAAGATATTATAACATAGTTCTAACAAAATTAGATACAAATAAAAATGATAATAATAATAATAGGTAACACAATTCAAACGACAATAACAATACTGATAATATTAATAATAATAAACAATAACAATAGAAACAAAGAAAAGCTACATCATATCATAGAAATACACAAAATAAATACTACATACCAATGTTCATACGTTGGTCGCGAAACAAAACTGATTTCAGAGCAATTTTGAATGATTAAATCGATTTTTTTTGTTTGACAAGTTCAGGCAGTTCGTTGTGAATTTTTGCAATTTGATATAATATGTAAAAGAAGTTTTGTACTGTTCAGTTCGATGACGAGGGACAATTAATCTATAGTTGAGACGGGTATTACGGTTATGAATATTTGAAAGGAAGGAAACTTTGTTCAATAAATATGATGGTTGTCCAGTTTTAATAATTCTATGGAATAAGCAAGCCGAATGAAGATATCGTCTCTTGGCCGCATATACTGAGCCATTTGACTGTATTGAGTTTGTGGGAAATTCTCTGACGTCTTCTGATACCACAGACCAGCCTCAAGCAACAGTTTTGCACTACTTGAATTCTCCTAGCGGTAGCTACATTTAAGCAAAGCCCATAAATAACATCACCTTAGTCAAATTTAGCTAGTACCTACAAGCGCATCACACAAAACTTTTGTTGCATTGAATGACAGATACTGTCGACTTTGAAATATCTTTTTAATATTGAAGTAGGCATTTTTAATGCAAATGTTGATATGTTTATCATATTTCAATTTAGGATCCAATATTAATCCTAGATTTTTTGCGGTATTCGATGGTTTAATGGATTCACCTTCAATTTTCAATGTTATGCGCGCTGTCAAATCAGAAAGATGTGTCTTAGGTCCAAATATCAAAAAAGATGTTTTCCTAGGATTAATATTCAATGCATGTTCGTGTGACCAGTTAATAATATTAGCAATGTCTTCGTTCATTTTATTTATTACATCGAGGTACATATCAGGTTTAAAAGATTTATATATCTGTGTATCGTCCGCATAAAGATGAATTTCACACCATTTTCACACCACTTCAAAACTCTCCCGATACTAGCAGTGTATAGAGTGAATAAAAGAGGTCCCAGTATTGAACCTTGTGGCACGCCTTGTGATACGTTTATACAAAACTTGAACATGTATTATTAAAAGTTTAACTTGTTGTAGTCTCTTTGGAAATAGCTATAATAGTTATTTGTGTACCAAGGCCGTAATGTTGATCTTTTTTGGCCGAATCTGAAATTTGCGGCCGAGGCGTAGCCGAGGCCAAGCAAATTTCAGGTGAGGCCAAAAATATCATACGGCCGAGGTGCACACAAAATTTTTTAAGCGAGTGTCTCATCAAATAGGTAACAACTTTTTTTTACAATTTTGTTTCTAAACAGAGACGAAACTGGAAGATTAGATTCAAATTTTTATTAACCAAATGAAAAGTGTATTATTAAGTAACAAAGATGTGTACAGAATTACTTACAGTAAGTATGATAAACAGAAGTTGGGTCATAACGAAGTTAATAAATTAGGGCATTATTTGCTATTAATTGTTATGTTAAATGTACATTTACTACATTTTGAAAATGTAATACCACTTTTAGACATGACATTGTTAACAAACATTTCATTTTCTTGATTTTCCGTAACAATGGTTCTTGCTGGAAAGCTGCTTACTGAAGTACCATCTAATTCAATTTCTTTGGAATTATTTTGAACAGAAGAACGCATACCTGAAGTACCTTTTCCTCCTGCAAGAATTCTATTTGAAATTTCCTTCTTTCTTGAAATGGAATCTTCAATGTAGCCTTCTGCTACAGAGTTAGACTTCCAACCTCCGTGGCTTTTTAACATTAAAATATCAGCCCCTGTTTCAACCAAGAGAGAGGCTGAACTTCTTCTAAAAGAATGACCCGTATACTTATTAGCATTTGGTAATTGTAGATACTGTGCAATAAGTGATGGTATTTTTCCAAAGGTATGAACACCAACAACTTGTGTAGAACATTTTCCTTGGCGATAATTTATAAAAAACGTTTGATGACGTACATTGAAAGGTCGTAAATTTAAGTATTTTCGAATCAGCTGTAGGGCACTTATATTTTCAATTATTTCATCAGTTATTGTAAATACTCGTTTTTTACCGGTTTTTGTCTCCGGGACTGTGATTACTAACAAGTTTCCTTTGTCTTGAATATCATTTATAGACAACTGCCTTAGTTCATTTCGCCTACAAGCACCAGTCAATCCAATTATCAAGCAAACCTAAAAATATTACAATATAGTTATAAGAACAATGAACTTTAAAAATATTGTGTTTTATTACCTTCCACATTAAGTAGTTCTTATCTGGAGCTTCTGTTAAGAATTTATTGATATCGTCTCTTGTAAAAACTGCCGACTTTTTCGCTTCGTAACCCACATTTTGCTTTTTCAAAAAAGCATTCAGTTTTGAAAACTTGCTGATATCAATGTTATTTTTGACCATAATTGTTGATTTTAACATCGAGTATACGGACCATAATGTTGATGATTTTGAAACCTTGGCCTTTTCCAGAAAAAATGCGAGAAGTACTTCTTCTTTTAATTTTTTAATCTTATGTATGTTGCACCATTCCATAAAAATCTCATACTGGTTTAAGTAAATCTGCCTGGATTTTTCAGGTAATAAATTTAGAGTCGCTGCATTGGCGGCTTCATAAATTTCAGCTGGATTGTCACTATCACTGTCACTCATTTTTCTTTTTAACTGTTTTTTATCACAGTATACACCGTAAATGTGGTTTTTATTATTTGTTAGTTATTTATTTTACATTTCATTTCACTGACAGAAACGGAAAGCTTGTAAATAAACAGCCTGGCAACGGAACCTTTCCTTTTGTTTTATGGGTAAATAATTCAAACATGCAAAAAGTGTGTCTAGTAGGCCGCCTTCATAATTTGACAATCTTAATATCGGACGTGGAAATAACTCAAATAAGCAAATTAAATGTTTCTAGTAGGTTGCCCTCATAATGACTTTGTTTGCAAAAGCGGCCGTAAAGTAAAAAAGCGGCCGTAAAGTAAAAAAGCGGCCGTAAAGTAAAAAAGCGGCCAAAAAAGATACACTTTAGGGACGTTAATAGATCCGTAAAACTTCATTTTTTGTGACACTCGCTTAAAAAATAATTTGAACGCATTATTTGACAAGCCGACAGATTTTGAAATAGACAATAATACTTGATGATTTAGGGTATCAAATGCCTTCGAAAAATCGATTAGAACTAGTATCGTGAAATTGCCGTTATCCCTTTCTTTTAAGATATCGTCCGTGATGTTAATAAGGGCTGTTTGACAATTATGTAAGGGTCTAAAACCTGATTGATAATATGGCAGTATATTGTGCTTATCAACGTGATTCCTTACCTCCGCCTCAATGATTTTCTCTAAAATTTTTGACATGGTTGGTAAAATACTTATGGGACGTAATTCCTTGAACTCGCTGGGGTTATTAATTTTAGGTATTGGCCTAATCTGTGCTTTTTTCCAGTTATCAGGGAATGTATTATTTATCAGACACGAATTAATAATATGAGTAACATACGGCACGATGTGAGGGCAGCATTGTAAAATCATTTTAATATTTAAACCATCACACCCTAGTGCATTAGATTTGATGTCATAAAGTATTACCAGAATTTTGTCTTCAGAAACTGTCGAGAATGACAGAAGTGAGTGATTAACAGAAGTATTTGAGTTAACTATTTATAATATCTGGATCAATTGGTAGTGAGGGTATACAAGATATTAAATAGTTGTTCATTCCCTCAACATCAATCAAGCTATCAGGTAAATAAAATTGCCGTTTTTGATTGAGATTCAGCAAATCAAGGTTTTTCCAAATCATGTTTATACCCTGCGTTCGTATTTTATAATCAAAGTAGGGTTTTTTCTCGTTTTTACAAGCAAGCGTTGTATAGTTTCTTAGCATTTTATAATATTCGAAAGAGCTTTCATTTTTAGTTCTCTTCCATTTAGACTTTGCTTTATCTCGTAATTTCATAAGAAGTCGAATATTATCGGTTAACCAAGGATTGTACTTTTTTGTTATTTTTATTTTTTTGAATGAAACGTGTTTATCAAAAAGCGCCAATAATGAATTATTGAGAAACATTATCCACATTTAGCTGTATTAAAGCACTTCCTTTGATTTTTCGTCTTTTACAATTGGGCTTTTTCAATGTTATGTGCACCGAATCCCAATGAATTTGATGCCCCTCTTCCCAAGCATGGTTGCAAATACCTACCTTAAAAAACTCTCCTTCTTTATTATCTCCTTTGTAAATTTATTAACAAATAACAAAAAGAATTATGAACACACCACAAGAAACATACAGAAGATGGTAAAACATCAACACTTTGTTTACAAAATGTCAAAATAAAGATAAAAATAATAATAACAAGTTTATTACTTTAATAAGATATATTTCAAGTATGTTTCCAATTACTTGTTTTATTTCTTAGTTGATTTCTTTTTAGTTGGCTTTTGTGTAATTTCAATAGGACGAGTTAACAACGAATTACCTCGTTTTCTAATCAATTCTCTAGCTATTTTTCTTACAGTGTCAGCATTTAAGGGTTCAGCTTTTTTGGATTTCTTTGTTACACCTCTAGATTTTGTATTTTTCTTCAATTTTTTACTTTTGACGGCAGGTGAGGAGATATCCACAATTTCTTCTTTATTGGACAACAAAATAGGTGATTTTGATTTTTTACTACTAATAGATATATTCGGTAGGGATCTGGAAGCCTTCCTGGTTTTCTTATTTTGATTTTTGTTTTCTATGGTTTCAGTAGAAGTTCCTTCTTGTTTGATAACTGCTACATCAATTGGTGTATATGTTGGTTTCACTCCTATCTTTTCCAACCATTCTAGTTTCTTATTTAATTTTGACAACCTCTTAGTAGTCCTTTTAATATGAGTCTCTGTATCCAAATTCAAATTTGCTCTGTACTGTTTTTCCCTTCTAACCTTTGAGGAAAATCTTGTGGGTGTATTATGTTTAGCAGTAAATAAACCTTTTGGCCTCTTTTGGAAAGGTACATATTCCGCTAAAATATAAAGAGATGTAAAAATCTAAGCATGCATAATACTAATACTATCAACTACAAACTACATATGTTCATGAAACTTACCTATGATCCTTTTTTTGAACATTAAATAATTATTCATAGTCTCTGCTGCAATTTTTGCAACCTCTGGGTTTTCAAATTCAACGTATCCATATCCTTTACTGTTTCCAGTTCGTCCAGACCTACACACTTGAACGTGTGTCACTTTTCCAAATTGCCGAAAATATTTTTTCAATTCTTCTTCATAAAAACCATGAGGCAAATGTGATATAAATATAAGGCCCCTGCGTTGTTCAGTAATTATTTTTCTCTCTTGTTTTATTTGTTTAACAGAAATTGTACCATCCTGTTAAAATTTAAACACTAAATTAAAAAGTTCGTGGCGACAAATATATTACATACCTTAATTTTTTTCTTCAATTGTTTAGTTTCTTTTACTACTTCTTTTTGTTTGGTTGTATCTAAAGACAATACATCAGCATTCCTAATTTTACTCATGTTAAAAATACACACCAAACTTAATTTTAAAAAATACCTCGTGGTTTTCTTAGTTTGCTTTAAAACCACAAATTCAAATGACATATGAAATGACAGACTGACTGGCATATTGTAACGTTTAGCGTTCTGTGGCCTGAAGCTACCACTAGCGCCTACCTTGGCTACAAGCATAAACTATCACTTAGGATTTTTTGACCATAGAGAAAATTAATAGCTGCGATCGTTTTTTGCACCGATCAAATTTTTAGCCTAAACTGTGGTCGTGTTCTGAAGTAGGGTAGGTAAATCTGAACTGTTCGGAGCCCAAACAGCCTACCTTAAAACTTCTTTCTCGCCGGTGCGATGTATCTATGCGTAAACTCGTCTACTCTTCTCAACGGTTCATACTCTAAACTACAGAGACATAACCAGACCGACAAATTATAGTAGAATCATTGTAGGTACCAGCACAGGCCTGCTGTTACAGCTAGCGCTTTGGATTGGTTTGGAACCTAATTTTCATATTCAAGGTCATCCTATAAACTTTTACTAGCTTACTATCTATGACTTAGTTCTGTGGTGGTTCTGTGAACCTTCAGTTTTTGAAAGCTTGTGTCAGAATTTTATTACCAAACACTCTGACCAAACATTACTTTTGTAATTTATGTATTTAAAATGTGTGGAGGCTTTACTTGTTCAAAAAATGCTCTTATTGCTCTCAACGTCTTATACATTGTAAGTAATAATAAATGTCATTTATGGTTTTAGACAAAATTGTTTTTAATTGTTTCCAGGTGGTTGCCTTTGTACTAATAGGGGTAGCTGTTTACGGAAGAGCAGCTACTTTAATAACAAATTTACCAATTGTTGGTGGTATTTTAGCATGTGGTATAATACTGATGTTAATATCAGTCTTAGGGCTGGTTGGAGCAGTTAAACATCATCAAGTCATGTTATTTTTCGTATCCTTTTTCGAGAACAGGAAGTGTAATTTTATCGTTAACCAGCCCACGTCTTTCTTAAATTAACGGTTTGTAAGTTAATTATTTGATGGTATATATTATACTTTTAACGAAACGTTATTTCAATAACAATATTATATATTTTTTGTCTGTGTGACATTTATAATGATTGTTTGATATTTCTTAACTAATTCATTTAGTACATGGTAATACTGTTTCTATTATTCCTCATACAGTTTTCTGTTGCTTGTGCATGTCTTGGTGTAAATCTTGAACAACAAACTCAATTGGCCGAAGAAGGATGGAAAAGAGAAAAGAATATAACCAGATCACATGTACAGAATGTATTTAGTTGTTGTGGATTTGACCAAAAAGTTGATAAGGAGGTTGTACCACCAGATTTTACAACTATTGAGGTAAAAATATTCCTTGTTTCAAATATAAGATCTAATAAAAAAATGTTGATCACTTAATTTATAGTTTTATACTGACAATTATCCAAATATCAATATCATACTTTGTAATTTTATAGCTACTTCATAAAATAAAAAATACTATCAATCATAACAAGTCATACTTTAAATATTATCGGAAATAAATCCTGTGAATAGAATGAACTAAATAAATTTATATCAAATAAAACTAAAATTAGATTATCAGATGTGATAGAATTCCATACCTTTTTAGGATTGTACAGTTTAACTATTAATTTTGGTACTATAGGCACTATTTCAATACCTTGCAACTGAATACCAAAATTTATGAATTGTTTTCAATTTTTTCATTGGAACTGGTTTGATTTATTTTAGAATCGTGTATGCATAGATCCCACTGTAGCTTGTCACTGCCCCAACTGTATGGAGAAGTTACAAAATACTATTAACTATGCTTTTAAACTGTGCGGATGGATAGGTTTATTCTTTAGCTTCACAGAGGTAAGAAATCAAAATTTTGGTATTTTCTGAGTAGAGTTGTATTCTATTTATAATTTTATCAATGAATAGGTATATTTTTTTGTATGTAGAAGTAAAATTGATTTAAATTTTGTTTTCTTTTAAATCAACTCATGCTAAAAAAATCTAATCATTAATTGTAAATAATTCTTATTGTAGTTCTTATTTCATTTATCTTGAATGTACTCATTGGTTTTGTGGATATTTTGATTTTTTAATATTTTAATAGTTCACTATTTATATTTCGGGAATTGATAACACTGATCTTAATCAGGTCTTCTAATTGACAACAGCCTAATGACAAAATATAAGTTTCCATGTAAATTATCTCAACAAAAACATTTGTACATATATCATGTAGTTCATGCAGGGACGAGCTTTATAAAGAAAATTATTTCCTAAGATATAGGATACATCAAGCAAACCTTGTTCTTTTCTATTCCCGCAATATAAATGACAACAAACATGATGTATATTATCCTACACAGTAACAAGACATTAGTTAACCATACATTACAAGTTACAATGCCAGTTTTCGATGATAGTATGTTAAAGTCTGCCAGATAGTGATGTTCTGCACAATGAAGGATTCGAAATTGAAAGGTAGTAACGATACTGTCAGAAGTGTGTCCAAGACTTATGATAAAGAGAACAATCATGCACTAAAAACAAATCATTATCATCACAATTTTCTAGATAATGCACAGCAACCCTTTGACAAAAATTTTAAAAAAGAGTTCTGATATCTTTTACTAAATAGGTATTTTATTTTCTTCTACACATTAATAACAATCTAAACAATATCAAAGATCAAAAAAATAATGATTTATTTGTGGATGTCCTACTTCATCCAAACTTTTAAGAAATTGAAATTTTAAAAACTTACTACTATATCCCTTAAGACTACTATATAGTCTATTAGATAAATTGTATTAAAAATGTCTTTTTGCTGTCAACGGGATTCTAATAGAACTTACATAACTGGTGAAATGGTTGCATGTTTTTTCAGTTTATGGGAGTGCTACTAACTGTACGTTATCGTAATCAGAAAGACCCTCGAGCCAATCCCAGTGCTTTTCTCTAGTGCAACTCCGCTATTCAGATGGGTGGGTTTAATATAATATATTAATATTTTTAGTTTGTAAGGCATGCATTAAATTTGGATTTTATGTGTGAAATTTTGCTTTTTTTCTAACAACTGAAGCTTTGGTGAATATTTTTTGTTATAAAAATGTGGCAAAAATTGATATACATTTTGAACAACAAATTTACTAGAAAAATAACTGCACAAATGAGAAGTTAAACTTAACAACAATATGATGTTTGCTTATTGTTGATGGTTAGTGGTGGACAAAATCATAATGGGGAATCAATTATTTTTAATGCTTTTTCTCTCCAAGGTTATTATATGGATTTGAATATTCAACGCCATTTATGCTGTGACGTACATACCCTAAAAGAGAAGTTAGCTACATAAGGGTTGATATAGAACCACAATTATGTCTAGGTTGTATTGAACGAATACCTTAGTAGTTCAAATTTGATTCCGATTTATATTGTTTTAACGGCTATTAAATTATTTTATTAATTTTAATTCAACCAATATTAGTTTTCGTTAACTAGTCCAGTAACTGAAGGGGCAAACCTATCAATATATTTGTCCAATAATTTTTTTTTGGCTTGATTTGTAGGTCTTGACAGGTACTTCAGAGGGAGAAAAAGTTCTCCAAGATTGCGCCTTGGCTAAGGGTCCAAAATGGACCCTAAGCCCCCCAAAAAACGGTTTCCCGCCATTATCTCCCGAAATATGCAATTTGGAAAATATTTGTTCAGGTAAAAAGTGAAAGTCGTTAAAGTATCTACAAAAATAGTCCCTATAATTTTTTTACAAAATGCAATAGTTTTCGAGATAATCGCATCCAAACGTCCCCTCGCTTACGCAGCTGCACTACCTCTATAAATGCTAC